>JAKCPI010012806.1:0-13079 GCA_023213315.1 Euborellia annulipes | reverse complement strand
TTGTATTACTTACTGTAGGGTAGTTAAATATCAAAGTGTAAAATTTAATCTAGATGAAATGATTTGAGTTCTTGAAACAATTTCCACAAAATATTACTGATGTACTTTTTAAAAAGATCGTCTAAATAATTGATTTATTAATTAAAAAAAAAATCGTTGAGAAAATCGAAAAAAACTGAAAAAGTACATCAGTAAAGTACTAGTACTCTTTGGCCGATTTTGGTTAAAAGCTTATTTCCATGATCCCGGGGGTGTTTAACTTAAATATAAAATTTCACCCTCCTAGCTCAATTCCTTCTGCTTAAAATTAAAAACATAGGGAAGAGAATGTAAAAAAAATCTGGTGTGACTGGCGCACAGCACACAACTTTCTCTTACCCTTCGGTAAGAGAAAGTTGTGCACTGTGCTGGTCACACCAGATTTTTTGTGTCGTGATATATTTAGTTTCCGATAGCACCTTAGTTTCAAACTTGCATTTTAAATGTTGACTGCTTCAAATAAACTATGGTTATTTTTCAAAATTTTTAATCTCATATTTGGACATTTTATACACAATATAGATTCGTAAATAAATACAAAATTTCATAAGAATTGGAAAAAAAAAATTTAAATGCGTAAAAAGTTCCAAAGGGGACCCCCTTTTGAATCGAAATTAACATACAAATCCCTATAGGAAATTAACATTGGCCAAATGCGAAGATAAGGTAGAAAAATTTAAAACGCGTAGAAAGAGAGAAGATAGTTTTGTGAGAGAGAGAGATATGTTTTCTCCGAAAAAAAAATGGGCGTTTAAATAATAATTGATTTTTAATCTAATAAAAAGAAAAGGATTTAAATTCGGTTACCATGGCAACCATTTATTTCTTCTATCTTTCCTATGAAGCACAAGAGTAAAGTGTGCTTCAAACAATTTTGAGGGCAAAACGAGAATATACATTTTAAAGAGCATCTAAAAAATAATTGATTTTTGAATTTTAATCAAAATCGTTAGAGCGAATTTTGAGAAAATCGAAAAAAACTGAAAAAGTACATCAGTAAAGTACTAGTACTCTTTGGCCGATTTCGATTAAAAGCTTATTTTGTCGGTCCCGGGGGGTGTTTAACTTAAATATAAAATTTCAGCCTC
This sequence comes from Euborellia annulipes, assembly GCA_023213315.1. Classification (NCBI taxonomy): domain Eukaryota; kingdom Metazoa; phylum Arthropoda; class Insecta; order Dermaptera; family Anisolabididae; genus Euborellia; species Euborellia annulipes. Next base: position 11,952 of record JAKCPI010012806.1, on the reverse strand, counting down.
ATAGCTCAATTCCTTCATGCTTAAAATTGAACACACACACACACACACACACACAGACAGACAGACAGACCATGTCGCGAAAACCACTTTTTTGGATTCAGGGGACCTCAAAACGTGAAGATCCATCAAAATCTCGACATCGAATTTTTGACATGAAACCAATACTTTCTCTCTATATATATTTCATATATAGGGTACGAGAAAGTAAAAAAATAGGAGGGCCGTGAGGGTTCCAACGGGGCGGGGACTTAAAAAGTTTATCAAGCACTGAACTAAAGGTCTAAAGGGATGGATTTTATTATTTAATATATTTATGAGAAATAAGCATCGCTTTGATTGAAGACAAAATATTTTGAAATTTTATTTTTTCTCAAAGGATTGAATTCTTTATAGATAAATATGCATTCTTTTATTCTTATAGCTAAAAAAAGTCTTGAATAAAATTTTCTAAAAGCATAAAAAGATCAATTTGTCAATAATTTCGAATGCTGGGAGAGCGTCAATTTGTTTTTTCTAATTCGATCTGCGCCCCGAGTGCAGCCAAGGAGCCTCGCTTCACTCTCGTCTAGACTTTTCTTCACGCGCACATTCGCTTTTCAAAAAGTTTCTATATCTCTTTTATTTGTCGTTGGATTTGTGGAAAAATGCAAAACTGGTCTTTTCAATCAATTATAAAGCTATAGAGATTTTTTTATTTAACTACGCCCACATAAAATGGGGGTTTATTTATTGCCTTTTTCATCTTCAAATTTTAACTGCCTTCTAATTTATTGTTTTTTAATTAAATAAACACATTTAGGCCTTGATATTGATTGAATAACTTGGTATATAAAGTATTCAAGCAAAAAGAATGAAATTTTAGTCTCAAAACGTTCTGAAAATGATTAAAAATCGATTATTTTGACATATTAATTTTTACTTTCTCTTAAAATTCAAAAATCAATTATTTTTTTGATGCTGTTCTCATTTTGCTTTCAAAATTGTTTGAAGACCACCATGGGCGTAACTAGAGAATTTGGCTGGGGGGTAGATCCCCCCACCCCTAGTTCCGGCCCGGGAATTAAATGATTTTTTTTTTTTCGTTTAGATATAAGAAGACGGTCGTGGAGGTGCAACGAGCATTCCAAGATCGTCCAATGTCCCCGTTGGATACCGCTATCTATTGGATTGAATATACCGCCCGGCATAAAGGCGCTAAACACCTGAAGATGGCGTCAAGGAACCTGAGATGGTATCAAAAAGGCTCTACTCGATGTCCTCGCCGTTTATCTGTTCGCCCTTTTGATTGTCCTCTTCATCTTACGGAAAATTATTTCAAAGTTTTCATCTAAAAGAACAACAACAACAACAAAGAAGAAATCTCAATAGACTTAATTATTATAAAATGTCAATGTTTTTTTTTTTTTTATAAATTGTTATTTTTTATTATTATTTTATTAAAAAAAAAAACATAATAACTCAACAATTTATTTTTCTAAAAAATTTATACCCATCTTTAGCTTAATATTCAATTCAAACGACATTTTGACACAAATCCTTTCTTTCGATAAATTGATGCTTTATAGCTGTGGAAATTTACTCAGGATTCGCTGGGACTTTGCAGCCAGGAGATTAAATAAAAAAAATATTTTATTTAATTTTTATTTGCATACGTTTCGGTCGCCAATCACGACCTTCATCAGAGCAAATATTGTCAATTATACACGATCTTAGATATTTTAATATTCATTGCAATTTCTTTTTACTTTGAAGAGACCTTCGAGCAGCATCTCAGTTCCCGCAGTTGAGTTTCCACTTTTGTTTTTATTTTCTTCCTGGCTGCATGTGACTATTGGTCATTATAGGTCTTCAGACCTTATGCACCCATTCCAAAAAAAAAATCTGGTGTGACTGGCGCACAGCACACAACTTTCTCTTACCTTCGGTAATCGAAAGTTGTGCACTGTGCTTGTCACACCAGATTTTTTGTGTCGAAATATATTTAGTTCCCGACAGTACGGTACATTTGAATTCAGATGTAAAATTTATAAGTATGGGAAAATATTTATATTTTGTTACCATGGCAACCATTTTTCCTATCTTTCCTATGAAACACAAGAGTAAAGTGGTCTTCAGAAGATTTCAATCGCAAAATGAGAATATACATTTTAAAGAGCATCTAAAAAATAATTGATTTTTGAATTTTAAAAAAATCGTTGGAGCAAATTTTGAGAAAATCGAAAAAAATTGAAAAAGTACATCAGTAAAGTACTAGTACTCTTTGGCCGATTTTGATTAAAAGCTTATTTTTCCGGTCCCGGGAGGTGTTTAACTTAAATATAAAATTTCAACCTCGTAGCTCAATTCCTTCATGCTTAAAATTGAACACACACACACCCACACACCCACCCACACACACACAGACAGACCATGTCGCGAAAACCACTTTTTTGGATTCAGGGGACCTCAAAACGTGAAGATCCATCAAAATCTCGACATCGAATTTTTGACATGAATCCAATACTTTCTCTCTATATATATATTACATATATACATAGGTAAGAGAAAGTAAAAAGGAAAAAATTTCCCATTATGCGGAACAAACTTGTTCCGTAAAAGAAATTTTTTTCGCGGCGTCTAAAATTTCGTGTCCTTAAAAAAAAAAGGTAAAATGATTTTTACGTTAGGGCCTAATTACAATAAATCATTTAAGCTTATTTTAAAAATTTCTTAATTAATATGTGATTAATAATAACAATAAATTGATTTTTTAAATTTAAACAAAAAATTAAAGATTACACAGGTCAACAAAAAAAGATTTTTTTTTTTTTTGGGTTTCTGTTCTAATGCTGGAATTCTGATTCTAGACACCAAAAAACAATTAACTTTCCATTTTTAGCTTTTAAAGTTTGCTTTTTACTTTCTCTTACCTATGTATATATGTAATATATATAGAGAGAGAAAGTATTGGATTCATGTCAAAAATTCTATGTCGAGATTTTGATGGATCTTCACGTTTTGAGGTCCCCTGAATCAAAAAAAGTGGTTTTCGCGACATGGTCTGTCTGTGGGTGGGTGTGTGGGTGGGTGGGTGTGTGGGTGGGTGGGTGTGTGGGTGTGTGTTCAATTTTAAGCATGAAGGAATTGAGCTATGAGGTTGAAATTTTATATTTAAGTTAAACACCCCCGGGACCGGAAAAATAAGCTTTTAATCAAAATCGGCCAAAGAGTACTAGTACTTTACTGATGTACTTTTTCAGTTTTTTTCGATTTTCTCAAAATTTGCTCCAACGATTTTTTTTTAAATTCAAAAATCAATTATTTTTTAGATGCTCTTTAAAATGTATATTCTCATTTTGCGATTGAAATCTTCTGAAGACCACTTTACTCTTGTATTTCATAGGGAAGATAGGAGAAATGGTTGCCATGGTAACAAAATATAAATATTTTCCCATACTTATAAATTTTACATCTTGAATTCATATGTTCCGTACTGTCGGGAACTAAATATATGTCGACACAAAAAATCTGGTGTGACAAGCACAGAACACAACTTTCGATTACCGAAGGTAAGAGAAAGTTGTGTGCTGTGCGCCAGTCACACCAGATTTTGTTTAATTGGTACAAGGGTTCGAAAAAAAAAAAATAAAATAAAAAAAAACAAAAAAACTCAAAATTTGTGTACTTTTTTCAGTTTTTCGCTTATATCTCGTAAACTAAGCATATTTTGTGCACCATAATACATTAGAAAGTTGTAGAGCATAAAATTTGCTAAAATTTAGTTGATAAAACCAACTTCTAGACCCAATATTAACCGAGATACGGCAGATCAAATTTTTCTTTTTTTTTTTTTCATTTTAGACTTTTTCCAGTTTTTCTCTTATATCTCGCAAAGTAAACATATTTTGTTAATTTTTATTATTATATATTAGAAAGTTGTAGAGCATAAAATTTAGATTCGAGAAACTTGGTCTAACTTTGATCGGCCTTACCTCGGTTAATATTGGGTCTACATATTCTTTTTAACAACCAAATTGTAGCAAATTTAATGCTCTACAACTTTGTATGGTACCAGGGCCGCAGACAGGGGGGGGGGGGCAGGGGGGCTATATCCCCGGGGCCCGGGCCCATTGCGCTCCCACCTTAAAATTCTAATAAAAAATAATTTTCATGGTTAAAATTTCAATTTAAAAAAATCACTTTCTTGAAATTCTTTTCCTCAGGGGCCCGGGCCCTTTAAGCTTAAATTTTTCTTAAAATTTCAATTAAAAAAATCATTTTCTTGAAATTTTTTTCCTCAGGGGCCCGGGCCCTTTAAGCTTAAATTTTTCTTAAAATTTCAATCAAAAAAATCATTTTCTTGAAATTTTTTTCTTCAGGGGGGCCCGGTCCTTTTAACCTCAAATCAAGTTTGATATTTTTCACGACTCAGGATAGCTAAAAACGCAGATTTCAGTGGCTAATTTTTAAAAAATTTTCCATACCCCCAGATTCCCCCGGAAATCCCCTGTCCGGATCTGGCCTCGATAAATTATTGTAACTCTCTCTCAAAAGTTGTGTCAAAAAGTGTGTAAAAAAATCTGGTGTGACTGGCGCACAGCACACAACTTTCTCTTACCTTCGGTAATCGAAAGTTGTGTACTGTGCTTGTCACACCAGATTTTTCGTGTCGACATGTATTTAGTTTCCGACAGTAGGGTACAATTGAATTCAAGATGTAAAATTTATAAGTATGGGAAAATATTTATATTTTGTTACCATGGCAACCATTTCTCCTATCTTTCCTATGAAGAACAAGAGTAAAGTGGTCTTCAGAAGATTTCAATCACAAAATGAGAATATACATTTTAAAGAGAATCTAAAAAATAATTGATTTTTGAATTTAAAAAAAAATTTATTGTGGATTTATCCTGGATTCTATAAAAAAAATCGTTGGAGCAAATTTTGAGAAAATCAAAAAAAACTGAAAAAGTGCATCAGTAAAGTACTAGTACTCTTTGGTCGATTTTGTTCAAAAGCTTCGTGTCACGTCCCATGGGGGTGCCTAACTTAAATATAAAATTTCAACTTCCTAGCTCTTTTCGTTCTTGAGATATTTTGTTCACAGACAGACAGACAGACAGACACACAGACAGACACGCAGACAGACAGACCATGTCGCGAAAACCACTTTTTTGGATTCAGGGGACCTCAAAACGTGAAGATCCATCAAAATCTCGACATCGAATTTTTGACATGAATCCAATACTTTCTCTCTATATATATATTACATATATACATAGGTAAGAGAAAGTAAAAATTGTTGGCATGAATGCCACAATAGCCTTTTATACTAAAAAAAACTGTTTTTTTTAATGGGGGGGGGGGGGGGGAGGGGCCCGTATTAGCAAGTAGCCCCGGGGCCCGTCAAGTCTGACTGCGGCCCTGTATGGTACTATGGTGCACAAAATATGCTTAGTTTACGAGATATAAAAATGTCCGTTCCTCTTAAGTAAAAAATTTGAAAAATTGCTCTAGTTTCTACAAAAGCAAACTTTGATTAAAAAAATTATTTTTACATTTATTTTTAAGAGTAGGAGAAACAAAAATTTCATATGAAGAAGCCAGACCCAAAAATCGTGTTGACCAGTGTTATTGGGACAGATTGTTTTTTTGTATTTGCTTGATAACAAAAAAATTAATTACGATAATTTTTTAATAAGTCATTAAACAAATTATAGCTCGATGTCCCAATAATCTCTTAAAAATTTAATTCATTTAAAAAAAAAAAACATTGAAAAATTCCTTATAATAGTCTAGTTTTTTTCTTTAAGTACCCCTTAATTCTAAAACTCTTACCAAAGGTAAGGTGTGCTTGTCACGCCAAATAAAATGTCAAAATAACCACTCTCTACGATAATCCTTGTCACATTTATTAACACTTTGGACGTTGGACTCGCACCTGCTGATTACGGAGAGCGAGACGAGTCAGTCGGGAGGTACAGTACCAACAGAGAGGAGTCTATCTCCTACATTCGTTAATTAACATTTATATCCAGTTGTTTTACTTGCCTCTTTTAGTTTCAATTTGAACGTGAGATTTGTTTGTATATTTTATTTGTATTTTTGTAATTAACAACTCTTTAATGTATTAATGTTTGTAGATGGCCGTAAGAAAAATCAATTTTATTTCTAAGGACCGTCGGCCAATTTTATTTATTTGTAAATTCATTAGAACCTCGCGATATAGGTAATTAAAAATTAAAAATTGAATAATTAAATCTCACAATTATTATTTTATAATTCATCATATATATTAAATTTCAACTTTCTTATTTTTTGTCATTTATATGGATAGAGATATGAGAGATATATGATTAGCCACAAGCAGAGTTGGCAAGTTTTATCCCGCCGAGTATAATACACGGTTTTATACATGTATAAAACTATCGCGGATAAAACTAGGTTGATGTATAAAAGGTATAAAACTGTAAAAAAACCAACCCCCTCCCCCTGAAAAAACAGCTTAAAAGCTTGTCATATTTTATAATGTTTTAAAGCATTGACGATGTTGTTTGCTTTTTATTTAGTGAATAATATAATCAAAATGTTAATAATTGAAAAATGAAATTTTATTTGAACTTCCTTTCTCGTCGGGTTTGCGCATGCGCATCCAAGTTTTATACATTTTATACGTTTAATACATTTTATACGTTTTATACAAGTTTTATCCGCAATTTTTGTATAAAACTGCAAAATCGTGTATAAAACCCAACTCTGGCCACAAGATAGACAAAAAAAACTTGCTTTTGTTTTGTTTTCGCGGCTTTTTTAATTGTATGTGTCCCTTTCTATTCATTTAAGGTGCGCGTCACGAAAAGCCGTTAGAAGACGGATTTAGTACCGAGTTACTCTATGCGGCAAGAGATGGCGTTAGTGTTCCCCATAGTATTCCATTTCATTTGAAAGATTCCAGCTAATTAATTAAGGGTAAAAAATTAATTATTTTTTAACACAATGATTACTAATTTAATTATCTACAAAATATAGAGCGAATTTTTTAAAAATATCTTTTATTTAATGCGATTAATCTAAAAAAAACAATTTTTTTTTCGAAAATCAAAAAAAGGGCTTCGATAAGTTGTAGATATTTTAAATAGCTTTAATTTAAAAAAAATTTGAGGTCGATAGCTTCAAAATTGCGGCCGCTAGAGCCTTCCGAAATTAGCACCCCTCGAGACGCGCACCTTAACCTCTAAGGAGCTGCAAATTCTTTTTGTGACGAATTTTCTTCTACTTTTTTAGATGCTGCTGCTGACTCAATTCTTCCTCTTCTTCTTCTTTCTGACATCATCATCAAATGGATATAAAATTCTTGGATTTTTCCCTTTCTTCGGGAAAAGTCATTTTATGGTATTTGATCCGATTTTAAAAGAACTCGCCAATCGCGGGCACAACGTCACCGTTTTTAGTTTCTTCCCACAAAAAACACCAATACCGAATCTCCACGATGTCGATTTATCGCGTGCCAATGAGTTCCAAGACGTCGAGGTTATTGAATTCCAAGATAGCGTCGTCTGGCACGGCAAACCGTTAAACGATCTGTTCATTCTCTTAAATTGGGGCTTAACTGATTGCGATCGAATGTTGGCACACGAGAAAATTCAGGAGATTTTGCGTAATGACGAGGAATATGACGTCATTCTATATGAATTGTTCATCCACGATTGTTTCTTGCCTCTGATCGGCAAATTGAACACACCCTATATCGGTTTGTGTTCGACGAATGTAATGCCGTGGTTTTATGAACATTTCGGGTTTATAGACAACCCGAATTACATGCCGAATTTATTTCTCCGCCATGGCGTCGAGATGTCCTTCCAGGAGAGGATCCAAAACGCCATTTCTTCTTGGATATATAAAATATATTGGAATCTAATCGCAATTCCACAACATCAAGCAATGGCGGAGAAACATATTGCGTCACCTGTGCCCAAAATACTAGAAGTCTTTCAAGAAACGAGTCTCGTTATGATCAATACCCATTTCTCAATTAACGGAGCGAAACCATTGGGGCCGAATTTTATTGAAATTGCTGGCGTACATTTGAGTGAAATCGGCAAATTACCAGAGGTAAGTTGAGGAATTATTAATCATTCAGAATTACAAAATAATTTTCAATTTTAGAATTTGAAAACATGGATGGACGATTCGGTAAATGGTGTGATCTTCTTCAGTATGGGTTCTATGCTTAAGGGTTCCTCTTTGCCGGAAGAAAAAAGAAACGCCTTCTTGCAAGTATTTGGCGAGCTAAAAGAGCGGGTTTTATGGAAATGGGAAGATCCGGAATTGCCAGGGAAATCAAACAATGTTCGTATCGAAAAATGGCTGCCACAAAGGGAAATTCTTGGTAAGTAGTGTCAGAAATTAGGAAGAGCAAGTACAGGTGCAGCAAAAAAGAGAGCTTCCTCTTAAAGGTTCCTTTTTAAAAGTTTACTACTGTGATCAAAATGTGTTTATAAAATGTAGATGGTTTGGGCTGAGCCAAATGATATTCCAACTCTATCAGCGAGATCTCTAATTGTCAAGCACCAAATCTTTGAGTTTATGGACGTGGCCCTCGTCGGTAGACGTTGATGGTCGTCCAGAGCGCTGTTCGTCTTCAACGCGTTCTCGGCCCTCTTTGAACTCGTTGCACCACTTATAAACGTTTTTTTGTGCTATAGTTTGATCACCAAAGGCCTTCCACAACATTTTCAACGTGTCCGCACAAGAATATTCAAGTTCTTTGCTCAACAAAATCACCCATTGTAAAAATCGAAAATTCACTTTTGGTTGTTTACAAAAAACACGTGTATTAAACCTTTTGCCAAACAGACGCTTGGCAAATGTTATAGACAGTCCTACCAACCTAGGGAAAATAATTTCCCCCCCTCCTAATGCCCGGGAGTTTTAAATGACAATTTCACCTTACTTTTTGATCACAGTGGTAGGTGTTGAATTCTAATTTTAAGGTGTGGTTTCTATAAGGTCTTACTGTGACCAGACACCATAAGCGGTTCCATTTATCACTTTAAGGATAATCAATATTGTCATAATTCTAGATGCACAAAGATCCCTGCATCAAGAATTATGACAACTTTGTTCCTAAACTACTATATAGTACAGTAATTAAGAAGTACTATGATAACTTTGAGAGGAAGGGCATAGGCAGCCAAAAAGAAAAGATTCTGAATGCGTAATACTCCGGAGACGTTTCATGCTCCATCATCAGTCCTTTAATTGTTTTTTTATGGTCAGAGATAGTCTACATCATTAACTATCTGATTATTTCAGTTTGGGTGTAGACTATCTCTGAGCATAAAAATGATGATGGAGCATGAAACATCTCCGGAATATTGTTACGTTCTTTTCTGTTGACTCTGCCCTTCAACGACTCTAAATATAAGCCCTAAGGAATGAAGATGAACAAATAAATTCCGTCTTCTCGGCATCCGAAGAATTCAAAGGCCTTGTTTTTGTTTTTCTGCACTTGCTCTTCCTAGTTTCTTACATTTATTCATTTATTCGGCGATTTTCTAAAATTTTTTTTAATCGTTCGCAACGACACTCTAGGGGGATTACTGAGTACAGGCTTCCATGAACTTTTGTAATTAAAACAAACAAATTTACGTATTTTTTTCTAGCCCATCCAAATACCAAGTTATTCATCACTCATTGTGGCATGTTGAGCAGCATTGAAGCAGCATCAGCAGGCGTTCCAACACTCTGTATTCCCATGTATGGTGATCAAAATAATAACCAACGTGGTCTTGAATACCACGGCGTTTCGGTCTTCCTTGAGTATAATGAAATCACTATAGAGAATCTTCGAGAGCAACTTTCTTTAGTCCTAAAACCAGAGTATGTAAAATTCTATTCTTCAAAATACTTGAGCCCTTCAGCATTAGAATGAAATTTCCCTCTTAACAGGTATAAACAACGAGCACTGGAGGTCCAGAGTGCCTTCCACGATCGGCCCTTGTCTCCTCTGGATACCTCTGTCTATTGGGTGGAATATGTCGCTAGACAAAAGGGCGGCAAATTTATTAAATTAGCCACTAGACGTTTGCATTGGTATCAAAAATTCCTTCTTGATATCTTTGCTCTTTTTGCACTCATATTTGTTGTTGTTTTGTTAATTATTCGATGGATTCTGAGAAAGGTATCATCGAAATTGAAAGAAAAGAAGAAGAAAGTTGAATAATGTTTAAATATTGTAGTATTATTTTATTTAGAGTAATATAATGGCATACAAAAAAATGGTGCATAGACCCCTTCTAATTCTCAACCCTTCGTCCAGTTCAAGACCGGTCTAACTCAAAAAATGCAATTATGCCCAAATTATCTTCAAACTTAGTGGATCACCCCTACATTGAGCAAGGGTAAGTGAGCCATCTTAAAAACCTGAGATATTTCGGTGCAAGAAAGGATCATCTTGGAGTTTTGCCCATAAATTACTGAAATAAAAATAATAATGGTATTGAGAGTTGGAAAAACCTTAAATTTATAGGAGAATTCTATGATTGTGATGATTCGTGTAAAATTTCAGCAGGCAACGGTTATGAACGGAAAGGAAAAGCAGAAACTTTAATCGGCTGAAAAATCGCTTTTTTTGAGTTAGACCAGTTTTGAACTGGACCGGCGATATTATGTATTAATAAAATAGTCAGATGATAAAAAAAAGATTTATTAATTCTACAAACAATTATCCTGTAGTGACAAAACCGATACAAAGATTCAGTCAATTTCAAAAGTGAGGAATTATTCCTTGAGTCTTACGAGAAACGCGGTTCAGTTCTTCTAAAGTTGGGTATATAAAACGAATTTGTAGACCATTTGTCTAACTTTGACCGGCCATATCTCGGTTCGTTTTATTGTATATACAAAATTTTAGCAAATCTAGTGCCCTACAACTTTGTATACTACTATAGTAGACAGAATATTCTTAGATTACGAAATATAAGCAAAGAATTGAAAAAAGTTTTTGAGGTTTTTGCTCTCCCCACTTCTTCCAGTTAGCATAGGATCTTCGAGATCGAGGACAGTATAGACATCCTAGAGTACGAAGATCGAGCACGTTAGCCCATTCGAGATATTTCGCAGAACATCAATCAATAATATCTTAATTTACGATCTGTCATATTCTCTTTGGTTTTTTTTTTCATGTCGGAAGGTTGCCTAACTTCAATATAAAATTTCAACCTCGTAGCTTAGTTCCTTCTTTTTTACCTCAGACCATTTTCCGGGAGCCACTTTTTTGGACTCAAAACATGTATTTCCATCAAAATCTGGTCATCAAATTCACATATGTTTATATCAATATTAATAGGATAAAATTGATAAAAACCAATTTTGGACGGTTTTAACCACTTTCGACCAGTGTCTAAAAAAGTGGTTTTTATTAACAACTCTGATAACAATTATAAATAATATCAATAGATGAAATATATTGTATATAAGAAAAGATGTGATATTTGCAACATGTTCTCACCGAGCACCTGACCTCTTCCACGGCTAGTCGCTGGACTCACTCAACTACCTTCTCTTTTTCTTCCGTCACTCCTCTCCTTTCATTCAACTTCCTAATATCCTCTCGAATTCATTACAACCCACACAGCACAAAATATTGCAGCAATGTTGCAGAAATATTGCGAATCTTGCTCAATATTGACAATATTGCAGCAACATTGATGCAATATTGCAGCTCAAACAGCAACATTGTCCCAATATTTCTGCAATGTTGCAAAAAATGCGGACATAGGAATATTGCAACAATATTGCTGCAATGTTGCTGCAATATTCCTAGCTTGGAATATTTCCGCATCAATGTTGTTGCAATATTGAGCAAGATTCGCAATATTTCTGAAACATTGTTGCAATATTTTGTGCTGTGTGGGAATCTTCGCTAAAAATTACCCTATCTCCTTCTTCCATTAAGACGCAGATTATTTC
>JAKCPI010012805.1:0-14036 GCA_023213315.1 Euborellia annulipes | reverse complement strand
GTGTGCCTAACTTAGATCAAAAATTTTCAAGCTCCTAGCTGTTTTCGTTCTTGAGTTTTTTTGTTCACAGACAGACAGACATGTCCGGAAAACCACTTTTTTGGATTAAAGGGGACCTCAAAACGTGTATATCCATCAAAATCTCGACATCGAATTTTTGATATGAATCCAATATTTCATCTCTATATATTAACATATAGATAAGAGAAAGTAAAATTGATGTTCTTTTTTTAAAGAGAGACTGGCATGATATTGAATTACAATAAAAAAATGTGTTCCAACGGAATTTCTTGAGCCATGAAATTTGTTTGGAAGCAATAAGCCTACTACATTTTTTCAGTGTCCCGAGAAAAAGATAGTCACAGAGCAAGCAAAAACAATTTAATAACTAATTTGACGCAGCTTTACTGAAGGCACGAAAATAGTAGACATTTAATAGAAATTATTTTTTTCTCGGTGTCGAGATATAATTGATTGAGATTCACCAAAAGTTATAATAACAATTTCCCTGATACTATTCAAAATTCCTGATATTTCCATGATAATTCCCGGTTCCATTAAATTCCTGATAATTCCAGGTTTTTTAAGGTTTTCCAGGTCTGTAGTCAGCCACTGAATTAACATATATATAGAGGTAAGAGAAAGTAAAAAGCAATCCACCCATTCAAAAAAACTAACTGGTGGAACCCGAATCAAAAAAGAGAGAGAGGGAGAATTTTGTAGATTTAAATGATAATAAAATATAAAATGAGGGGGTTTTTATACCCGGGATCATTGGCGTAGCCAGAAATTTTTGATGGGGGAGATCAAGAAATTTTTTTCAAAAATTTAAGATTATTTTAGGGTTTTTATAAATCATTTTGGTTTGTTTTTTTAGCTAGAGTAAATTATTATCTTTTACTTTCTCTTACCCTATGTGAAATATAATTTGTATTAAATATCTAGTCATGACTTGGGTCTCATGGGGGGAGGTTTGAACCCCCAAACCCCCCCCCCCTCGACTACGCCTATGCCCGGAATTTTAATAAAGAAAGAATGACCTTTCCCAGGAAAGTGAAATTGTGAAAATTTGATTGTCAGGACTTACCCAGTGCAGAGAGCTAGCTGAGACGTTGATGCTCAAACGACAAGGAAGATAAGAAGTCGACCTCTAGCAATAACCACCTCTGTAAAAGATAAAAATTATTATTACTAAATATGATTCGTATATTTGTGTGTGTGTGTGTGTGTGTGTGTGTATAGAAAGTAAAAAGATAATTTTATCGAAAGATTTCTATAAATCGCCTAGCACCCCTCAAAATGCTTTCTCACAACCAGGGCCGCAGGGCTATAACCCCGGGGCCCGGGCACTTTGCTCTCAGATCTTAAAATTATAATAAATAATAATTTTCATGGTTAAACTTTCAATTTCAATTTAATTCCCGGGTCCTTTAAGCTCAAATCTTAAAATTATATGAATGATAAATATAGATAAATTTCACTCCGTGTCGCACAAATTTAAATTATTTTTAAAAAGACTTAAAAAGGCCATCAACCTTAAAATCATCCCTTGTTGAATAAATAGCTAAGGAGGATGCAATATCTAAAACAGAAAATCGAGTAGCTAATTGAAATTTCTCTTGATCACTCCGACACCCTGTATTTCATTTTATTAAAATAATTTTCGAGATCTATTCATTTAAATAAGATATTAATATTCAATACCTCAAGACTAAACATACTAACACTAGCGGTCCCAGGGGGGGGGGCCCAGAGGGGCCCGGGCCCCCCCCCCCATTGGACAACAAAAATTCAAAAGTTTTATTTAATATTTTAAAACTAAAGAAAAAAATTATAAATTTTTCACGTCTCAGGATAGCTAAAAACGCAAATTTCAATGCCTAATTTTCAAAAATTTTTCCATACCCCCTAGGGTGTTAGCCTTGTATTCCAAGGGTCGCAGGTTCGGATCCCAGACAGTTTTTAATGAATATTATGATATTATTTGGCTTTAATTTGACTACAAAAAAATTAGGATGTCGCCTAAATGGCGACATACGACTGCAAAGGTAAAATATATAATGTCGCCTTTATGAGCTAAAAAAAATTTGAGGAACCTTTAAAAATTAATATTTTAAGTTGAAAATTTGAGAAACTTATTTTTTTCGACTATAAAATTCGACCATTAATGAGAAAAAAATTAAAAAAAAGAAAAAAAAAATCGATTTTTGATGAATTTGGAAATTTTTGATCGACTCTTAAAAAATTTTTTTGAGCTCATCTTTAGAGAGGTCTCTTAAAACATGATATACTAAAATATTGTCATATGAGATTGAAAAAAAAAATTTTTTTTGCGCCATTCTATTCTTCACCTTCCCTATATCATAAATTTTAGGCCATTGGCTACCAATCCAGATGAAATAAATATATAGAATAGGTCTAAATAGTCTTCGCTGCCGAAAAAGAGCTTAATAATGAATAACAAAAAAAAAAAAAAAAAAAAAAAAAATCTGGGCCCCCCCTTGACAAAATCCTGGGACCGCCACTGCATACTAACACATTTGTTAAATATAATTTTATTTAATCGATGAAGAAAAATAATAATGAAATTAAAAAAGTAAAAAAATGAACAGATTTATGCTGAGGAACTTTGACAGATGATATAATTTAATCTATCTATCTTTAGAATTAGAATTCAAGGCGCATTTCATTATTCTATCTTAATTAGCCCACGGGATATTTAAACCCCTAGCACAAGAGGGGGATACTCTACCACAGTGTTCTGGCCCAAGAACGAGAATGAATTTAAACATTCAGTGGCTTTAAACATAATTAAAATTGAGAAAAATTGAATAGGGTTATTAAAAATCTATCTTTTTTTATTGGTTCTTTAATGAATTCTTTAAGATAATTTTTATCAATAAAAGATTCTAAATAATAAATTTCGAGTTTAATTCCAATGTAAAATTAATTTAGTCCCTTGTGCCGAGGAAATCAAAGGGAATGAATGTTTAGTTTTAAGAAAATTTTGAAAATTCCCAAACATCAAAGGCGATGGGCCACGTATTCCTGTTTTGCAAATGAGTTTAAATTTTGCAGTCATTATTTTTTAATGCAAATGTCAAATTGACCGGCCGTATTTCGGTTAGTCTACGAATTCGTTTTATGTACCAAATTTTAGCAAATTTAATGCTCTACAACTTTGTATTGTGCTATATTTCACAAAATATAAATAGTTTACGAGATATAAGCAAAAACCTGAAGATTTCTCAAATTTTTGAGGTTTTTGTCCCCCTCCCCTCCCCCCACACGGTCTTCGAGGTCAAAAATTTAGGATTGGCATTCTAGAGTATGGGGTAGTAAAAATTTCATTCCCGTCGGAATATTTCCCCGGCAAAATGTTATATCGAATGATCTATATCAGTGATTTCCAAACTTTAAGTTACCACGCCTCCCTTAAAAATATTTAATCCTATGACGCCCCCCTTACCCCATTTTATAAAATAATACAAAAACAAAAATTTTTAATGCTAAAAAATATAAATTTATATTAAAGAGGAGTCAAAAAAAAAAATCCTAGTTATTGATTGAAAATTTTGAATGAAAAATTACAATTTTAATTTTGAAATTAAAATTTTCTTTTATTCACCCTCCGGCTCTTAGGAAGGCCGAAACGTCACAATAATTTTAGCTCCATATGACTAGGAATTTTTTTTTTTTTTTGTACTCCACGAGAATAAATAAAAAAAATATTTTTTTTTATTTATTCTTATTTATATTAAAACTAGCAATCATTTGGAAAATTGGTCCTGGTGGCCAATATTCGAGCCCCCCTTAGACTAGTCTGCGCCTCACAGTTTGGAAAACGCTGGAATAAGGGTATTTTATGGCTGGTGGAATTTGCATCAGGAATGAAAGTTAGAAGAAAACGCAACCAGAATTTTTCTTTAAAAATATATTTTAACAGCTTAGGTTTCGGCCTTGGTAAAATCCATCCTCGGATGACCACTAACAGTTCCGTGGATGGCTTTAAACAAAGCCGAAACGTCAGCTGTTAAAATATATTTTTAAAGAAAAATTCTGGTTGCGTTTTCTTCTAACTTTCATTCCTGAAGAAAAATATTTTTCTCAAATCTTATTTTCACGCCCTAGGGGGTGCCTAACTTAAATATAAAATTTCAACCTCCTAGCTCAATTCCTTCAAGCTTTAAATTGAACCCAAACAGACACACAGTCAGAACATGTCGCGAAAACCATTTTTTTTTATTCAGGGGACCTCAAAACGTCTATATCCATCAAAGTATCGACATCGAATTTTTGACATGAATCCAATACTTCTCTCTCTCTATCTTTATATATAAATTCTTCTGTACGTGTGTATGTGACTGAACTCCTCCTAAACGACTGAACCGATTTTGATGAAATTTTCTGTGTATGTTTGTGAGAATCCCGGACAGGTTTTGTTTCACAAATAACAATAAGTTAATTAGTAATTAACCGTTAAAATAAGAAAAAATAAAAATTAGGAGAAAGGGTTGCCATGGTAAGAAAATATAAATATTTTCCCATGTTTACGATTTTTTATTTATTTACATTTTGAATTCTAAAATATCGGCGTAAATTGTTTCTGTGTACCGGGAGAGTCCGGGAAAGGATATGATTCACAAAAAATTTTAAGTTCATGAATAATTAACCGTTAAAATAAACTCTATATATTATAAAAAATGAATTGGGAAAAATGTTTTTATGTACCGGTATGTATATATGTATATGTTTTATAGAAATCCACAATTTTCAATGAAGGCGAGAAAGGGGGGTCCAGGGGCGCAGCCCCCTGGCTAGGGTAAGCCCCGCCGAAGGCGGGGCTTTGCGTCTAGTATATATATATATGTGTATATTAACTTAAACATATAGGTAAGAGAAAGTAAAAATTCAAATCCGAATTGAGATTAGTTCTATATACAAAAAGATGCGGTAACTCACACCAGTAAAATTGTAAGTGGACTAATTATATCTTACTTTTCTATCTAATGAAAAAAATCCCTACAAAATTCTGCAAGGGATTCGATGGGTTGCTAAGTTACCCAGTGTTATTATCATCTGTTCATGGGAGTTTCGAAATCTTCAAAAATTAATTCCGCCCCAGTAGTAAGAAATTTTAGAATGACATTAAAATGTTTCTACCCCACTATCCTATTTGCTAAATATTGAATATAAATTTTAACTCACACGGAATGCACTTATTTTTTAGTAAAAGTACCCCAATTAAAAAACATTAATATCTTTTTGCATTATAGGGGATAGGGCATTGACCCCCCTGGTTAATGCATTCATACCTCCCCCCCCCCTCTTAATGAAATGCCAGCCTTCAACGCGAAATTACTCTCAATATAATTTGAATACATTTATAAATAATTAGGCCCTATTTTTATTTTTATTTTATTTGGAAATTATTTTATTTATTTTCAACCCTTAATCCACCCCTGTGTAAAAGAATATTAACTAAATTTGATTAACAAAAATATAGGCCATATAGAAAGAATATAACGGTAAATAATGGTGACTTAAGAAAAGATTTTTAAAATGCCCTCAGGCTTGGTGTAGTTGGTAGCGTGCCTACCTTATATAACGAACGTCGAGTGTTCGGACCCCGTCCGAAATGGATACTAAATGGCTTAAATTTAAATGCCTGGACCCCCAATTTGTATATTATTAATTAATAACGGTTATCGTATAAAGTCTTATATGGCCTGAGTTGCCGAAAAGACTGTGTGAATGTGTGTGTGAGTGTTGAGTGTGAACAGGGATGGGCAAGATCCTTTAAAAAGGATCTGCGATCCGATCCGCAGATCCGGGCAGTCTGGGCGATCCGATCCGCAGATCCGATCCGGCTGCTTCAAAGGATCAGCGATCCGATCCACAGATCCGGGGCAGTTCGCGCGATCCGATCCTCGATCCGATCCGGTTTGGAAAAAGGATCGCAGATACGATCCAAGATCCGAAAAAAAATTCTTGATTGAAGGTTTATTTTTTTTTTAAATTAGTTGTTATGTTTTTTATAACATTATAACTGGATATGGCTGATGTGAATGTATTAAAGGGATGATAACACTGTGCTACAAAATGAAACTTTTTTTCTGGCCCCGAGAAATTTCCTTCAGATTCTTAAGTAAAATGACCTCCTGAATCCAAATATGACCTCCATTTTCCCCCACCACGTACCGTTTTCGGGGGGGGGGGGGGGGGAGGGCTGCCTACTTATTTCCACCCCTTTTCGTTAATTATAGGGCCACGAAAAAAATTTGGAGGGATGAAAAGGAATATTTTAGCCTTAACATTTCTTCAGAAGGTCTAGAGAAGTGAAAAGTTAAAAAACATTAACATGTGGATCCAATGGGGGGATGTGAGGGAGGATTTTGTCCCTTAAAATGCAAAAAAAATCATTAAAAATGATCAATTTTTTCTAATTTTTTCACAATTTTTTCACTGATTTTCTACATATTCCAGCTGACAGACTCACCTCACCCTTCCGTAAATATCTCTCAACTAAAAAAAAATATATAGGATAAAGCGGGTAGGGTGTGGGCGATTCCGAAGCCCTTGCAAGAAGATGGAAGATTCACAGCTCAGTTGGTCAAATTGGCAAATATGCGGCTAACTTTCATTTTTTTGGGCCGATCTTTACAAATTTAAACTTAAATATACGGATTCTTCTATGTCCTTTAATATTTCTATATTTTATCTAAAGGGCTAGAAATTATTTCTTGTCAATAATTGAAAAGGGAAATTGAAAAAAAAAAATTAAAATAAATTCTAAAATTACAAAAGGGTAAGTATTTTTAAGAAGCTCAAAAACTCACCACGCCAAATTGTGGGGACCGGCAATTATGTTCATAATCCACTATCGGGTACCCCAATCAATGAAAAATAGTATCTTGCCGCCAGCTGCGGTGGTCCCCTCTAACCCCTTCACCTCTTTTCTCTCTCTCTCTCTGTTATAAATTTAAATATACGGACTAAACATCACGCCAAATTGTGGGGACCGGCAATTATTCTTATAATCTACTACGTGGTACCCCAATCAATGAAAAATACTATCTTGCCGCCAGCTGGGGTGGTCCCCTCTAACCCCTTCACCTCTTTTCTCTCCCTTTCTTATAAATTTAAATGTACTGCCTTAAAACCACGGCAAATTGTGAAGACCGGCAATTATGTTTATAATCCACTACGTGGTGCCCCAATCAATGAAAAATACTATCTTGCCGCCAGCTGCGGTGGTCCCCTTTAACCCCTTCACCTCTTTTATCTCCCTTTATTATAAATTTAAATGTACTGCCTTAAAACCATGCCAAATTGTGGGGACCGGCAATTATGTTCATAATCTAATACCTGGTACCCCAATCAATGAAAAATACTATCTTGCCGCCAGCTGTGGTGGAACTCTCTCCGCCCCTCGGGACCCTCTACTAATTTCTACTGGAGAGAAACCTCATATTTCCAATTCAAATTTATTCCTCACTTTTATATAGGAAATCTTTAGAGTTATGAAGTCATTTTAATGATTCGGATTCAGACATTTATAACAGAGAGAGAGAGAAAAGAGGGGAAGGGGTTAGAGGGGACCACCGCAGCTGGCGGCAAGATAGTATTTTTCATTGATTGGGGCACCAGGTAGTGGATTATAAACATAATTGCCGGTCCCCACAATTTGGCATGGTTTTAAGGCAGTACATTTAAATTTATAATAAAGGGAGATAAAAGAGGTGAAGGGGTTAGAGGGGACCACCGCAGCTGGCGGCAAGATAGTATTTTTCATTGATTGGGGTACCCGATAGTGGATTATGAACATAATTGCCGGTCCCCACAATTTGGCGTGGTGTTTAGGCCGTATATTTAAATTTATAACAGAGAGATAGAAAAGAGTTGAAGGGGTTAGAGGGGACCACCACAACTGGTGGCAAGATAGTACTTCTCAGGGGACTCTAGAGGATCCCCTCAGTTGCAGACAAGAGAGTTTTTTCATTATTTGAGGTTTTAAGTACTCGCATTTGACCATAATTGCAAATCTTCACATCATCTTAGCATGCATTCCATTGATTTCCTATGGAAATAATAGGGGTGGGGGTAAAAAAAAAATTGGACCAAAAATTGGCCCGGCAAGATCCGGATCCTTATTATGGGAGCTATTCTTAGCCCAAATCCATTGTCAGAATTCGGTCCTCAGATTTTGCATACTCAACTACCTCCAGCGCCTGGTCTACTATAAGTTGTAGATATTTTAAATAGTTTTAATTAAAAAAAAAATTGAGGTCGATAGCTTCAAAATTGTGGCCGCAATCTCCCAAAATTAGCACCCCGAGACGCGCGCGGCGCACCTTAATAAATTGATATATGAGGATGTTGATAAAAAAAATTTTCGAACAAATAAAGTTATTTAAAAAAAAATTTAATCATTACCCTCCCATTCATTTCGATAGGCCTAATATAGAAAATAGACAATTTTTTTAAATAATAATTAGAAATATTTTTCTATGTTAGATTGTTCCCAAAGAGAATTAGAATTTCTAAGTTTAAAATTTTTTTTTTTTTTTTAAGGTCTTTTTCGGCATCTAAGGCCATTTAGTCCCCATCCCTATTTATTTCAAATGATTTGTAGTCAAATCAAAAAAATTTTTTTAATTTTTAATTTTTTCATAATCAAGAAAATTAATTTGTTTTAAAACAAAAATTAAAAAATGTTACAACCACTCAAAAGAGAAATCTGTTAGTAGCCTAATCAAGAGAGTGAAAAAGAGGCAAAGTTCTATTGCTTTAAATGATAATCACATACAAATCAAATATTGTATCAGGAAATGAGGGGGGGAGGGTTTTTTTCTAAACATGAGATATTAAAAGAGAGACTATGACCTTTCCCAAGAAAAATGTAATTAATATTGCGATATGAACTAATAAAATTGAAATTGTCAGGCTCAGGACTTACCTAGAGCATAGGTCGAGAGAAAGCCTCGAAGTGCGCTCAGATGTTGATGCTCAAACGACAGGGTCGATGATGAAGGGAAAAGACCACCTCTAGCAACAGTCGCCCCTGTAAAGGATAAAAATCTTATTAGGCCTATTTGAAGAACGACAGAGTTTACTAAAAAATATTATTGATAAAAGATTTCTAAGAGGAAATAGTATTAATAATTTAATTGGAATGGAAAATGTACAACCCTTACCACCCTCTGGTTTCATTATTGAAATTAATAGATATAATTTTATAAATTAGAAAATATAAAAATAAAATGTTAACCCTTTATGAAAATGAAATATGCAAATAATAAATACCTTTTAATTGGAGTGTGTGATGTTTTATATCGCAATAGAAGAGAGGCACTTTGCAGAGAGACGAGTTCAATCGACTGGCCCCTTGCTCGAGGTGAATCAAACTAAATCACTTGCTTGCTTGCTCATACTTTTTATTTAAAAATACTTATCATGTGCGTAAATAATCTTTCTTTCATCATGTTGATGACGAACATGGATGCTCTTCCTTCTGAAACAAAGAAATATTTATTTATTATTTTTTATCCTCTTCTATTTTAAATACTAAATAAAGATTATTTTATTAAAAATAATTGTTTTATTTATCCCGTAATCCTTTCCTAAATATCCCTTACAACTAGAGTATATTAGAATATTTATATTAGGATGAAATTATTTAATTAATCTTATTTGTGCAAGTCACATTCAAAGTTGAATAAAAGTAAAAAAAAAAAAAAAAATCAAAAATTCAATAGAAATAAAATAAGTTTTTTTTTTTTAAGTTTAGTTAAAAATAATACTTAAGCTTTTTGGTTTTTTTCAAAAATAAACTAATTAAAGTTTAGAATATATGAACTCAATTTTACCTTTCCATCCTTCTTAGAATTTTTAATCATTAATTAGAAATGCTTAATAAATTAACCAATACACTAGCGTAACGTTTTTTAGTTGCCCCCCCCCGCAAATTTTATTTCGGGCCCCTTTTTTAGACCATACAAATAATATTTTTAAAATACCCTATATTCCTGAACCCTGAGGGGCCCGGGCCTAGGGCTGGACGGTAATGGATTTTCATTACCGACCTCGATAATGAAAAAAACCGGTTTTTCTCGAAAGTCGTTAAAAACCGGTTTTTCTCGAAAGTCGGTAAAAATTTTTTACCGCCCGCGGAACCAAAGTTTGCGGCCGCGGAACATTTTTTTTCTCGCGGAACCAAAATTTTTTACCGTCCGAAAAAATAGGTTTTTACTGACTTTCGAAAAAAAAAACCGGTTTTTACCGAATTAGAGGTTCGTTACCGCGTTTTCGGTAAAAAATTTTACCGGTTTTTACCGGTTTACCGTCCAGCCCTACCCGGGCCCTCTCAAAGAGAAATTTTCATTTTTTTTTTTTATCTAAATTTTTCCGTTTTTATCGCAGCTACAGTTTTTTTAGCCCGGCCCGGCCCGAGGGCCCACCAAGGTCCGGGGCCCCCCGCAATGGGGGGGTCTGCGGGGGTGTACGTTACGCCACTGAACCAATAGTGTATTTAAATGAGAGAGAAATAGAGGGATGGAGGGAGGCTGAGTTGCTTCTGCTTAAAATTTTTAAGACTTACTTTATACCAGTGGTTTCCAAACTTTATGTTACCACGCCTCCCTTAAAAATAATTAATCTTATGACGCCTCCCCCCTCCCTCATTTTATAAAATAATAAAAAACAAAAATTTTTAATGCTAAAAAATATAAATATATATAAAAATATTTTTTTTATTAATTCTTATTTATATTAAAACTAGCAATCATTTGGAAAATTGATCCTGGGGGCCAATATTCGCGCCTCCCCTTAGACTAGTCCGCGTCTCCCTAGGGCCTCCCCCGCGCCTCACAGTTTAGAAAACGCTGGCATAAGGGTATTTTATGGCTGGTGGAATTCTTATAATATCAGGAATGAAAGTTAGAAAAAACAAAGCCAGAATTTTTTTCTTTAAAATATATTTTAATAGCTGAAGTTTCGGCCTTGGTCAAAGTCATCCTAGGATGACCACTAACAGCTCTGAGGATGGCTTTGAATAAAGCCGAAACGTCAGATGTTAAAACATATTTTTAAAGATTTTTCTAACTTTCATTCCTGAAGAAAAATATTTTTCTCAAATTTTATTTTCACGCCCTAGGGGGGTGCCTAACTTAAATATAAAATTTCAACCTCCTAGCTCAATTCCTTCATGCTTTAAATTGAACCCAAACAGACACACAGATAGACCATGTCGCGAAAACCACTTTTTTGGATTCAAGGGACCTCAGAACGTGTATATCCATCAAAATCTCGATACCGAATTTTTGACATGAATCCAATACTTTCTCTCTATATATATGTATATTAACTTATACATATAGGTAAGAGAAAGTAAAAATTCCGAATTGAGATTAGTTCTCTAATATAAAAAGATGCGGTAACTCACCCCACTAAAATTCTAAGTGGACTAATTATATCTTACTTTTCTATCTAATGAAAAAAATCCTTACAAAATTCTGCAAGGGATTCGATGGGTTGCTAAGTTACCCAGTGTTATTATTGTCTGTTTATGAGAGTTTCAAAATTTTCAAAAATTAATTCCGCCCCAGTAATACGAAATTTTAGAATGACATTAAAATGTTTCTACCCCACTATCCTATTTGCTAAATATTGAATATAAATATTAACTCAAACTGAATGCACTTATTTTTTAGTAAAAGTATTAAAAAACATTAATATCTTTGTGCATTAAAGGGGATGGGGCATTGACCCCCCTGGTTAATGCCTTCATACCTCCTCTCCCCCCCCCTTTAAGAAAATGCGAGCCTTCACCGCGATATTACTCTCAAAATAATTTGAATACATTTATAAATAATTATTTTAATTTTTATTTTATTTTAATTTTCAACCCTTAATCCACCCCTGTGTAAAAGTATATTAAGTGTGAGTATGAATGAGAAAGTGTTTTTTAAAAAAAGTAAAAAAAAAAAATAAATAAATAAATAAAAAATAAAAAACTAATTTTTTTTTTCAAATACACCTCCACTCCCCCTCTCCCTTTCAACAGCTTATATTCACCCTCTACCCTTAGTGAAATACAAAATATTTAATTTCATATTCAAAAGAATCGTTTTTCGTAGTCAAATTATTTGTTTCTATCATTGTTTTTTTTTTCAACGATAAAATGCATAATAATTACCTTTAATAAGACTCTCCAGAGGGTGTGTTGGCTGACGGTGTGGCCAGGGTGGGTTACACTATATTAATTATTCACTTTGATTCACTTTAAACACAAAAAAGAGAGCAGCGCCTGCATCCCGGCAACGCACTTGACTCGACTGAACGCGAGATTCGTCTCTCTCTGTTTATAGTAATAAAACAGATGAAAATAACAATTCCCTTTTTATTAAAAGTAAAAAAATACCGTTTGCTCTAATCTAACTATATTTAGAGCCGGAAAAGAATGTGAACAAGTGATTTGGAATATTCCAAGGCCTTTCTTAAATAATCAACCCTTAATCCCCCCTAATCAAAATAATAATCAACGCTATTTTTTGAATGTTTTCTATTTATTTGGCTTCAATTTAGCTAAAATAAATTTAAAAAACATTTTTTTCAATTTTGCAACCCCTAATCCAATCTTTTTTTTTTTTTTTTAAACACTCACACATTTTCACTTTCTCTTACCTATGTATATGTAATATATATATAGAGAGAAAGTATTGGATTCATGTCAAAAATTCGATATCGAGATTTTGATGGATCTTCACGTTTTGACGTTCCCTGAATCCAAAAAAGTGTTTTTCGCGACATGGTCTGTGTGTGTGTGTGTGTGTGTGTCTGTGTTCACTTTTAAGCATGAAGGAATTTAGCTATGAGGCTGAAATTTTATATATAAGTTAAACACCCCCGGGACCGGAAAAATAAGCTTTTAATCAAAATCGGCCAAAGAGTACTGGTACTTTACTGATGCACTTTTTCAGTTTTTTTTTCGATTTTCTCAAAATTCGCTCCAAAAATTTTGATTAAAATTCAAAAATCAATTATTTTTTAGATGCTCTTTCAAATTTATATTCTCGTTTTGCCTTCAAAATTGTTTGAAGCACACTTTACTCTTGTGCTTCATAGGAAAGATAGGAGAAATGGTTGTCATGGTTACAAAATATAAATATTTTCCCATACTTATAACCACACAAAAAATCTGGTGTGACAAGCACAGTACACAACTTTTGATTACCGAAAGTAAGAGAAAGTTGTGTGCTGTGCGCCAGTCACACCAGATTTTATTTATAAAACTACAAGTAGCAATCATTTGGGAAATTGATCTTGGTGGCCAATATTCGCGCCTCCCTAGGGAGGCGCGCCTCATAGTTTGGAAAACGCTGATCTACAGTATATTGAAATATTTATATTAGGTTAAAATTATTTATTTATTTATTTATTTGTCCTAGCCACATTAAAAGTTAAACAAAAGTAAAAGGATAAAAAAACAAAAATTCAATTTTCATAATAGAAATAAAATAAGTTTATTTTTTAAGATTAGTTAAAAAATAATACTTTAGCGGTTTGGTTTTTTTCTAAAATAAACTAATTAAAATTTAGAATATATGAACCAGTGGCGTAGTGAGCTTAACTCGTGCCCGGAGCACAATTCCTTTTTAGCGCCCCCCCCCCTCCCATTCGAAAACCATATAATATTATATGTAAAATATACAAAATTATTACATTACACTGGCACTAAATTTAAAATATATTTTCCAGAAATCTATTATATTAAAAATAAAAATTACCCTGCAATTTTTTGTTTGTGGATCATTTAGCGCCTCTTTGTGAGTAGCGCCCGGGGCATGATGACCCCCCTTGCCCTTCCGTCGCTACGCCACTGACATGAAAGTAATTTTTCCTTTCCATTCCTCTTAGAATTTTTAATCATTAATTAGAAATGCTTAATAAATTAACCAATAGTGTATTTACATGATGAGAGATAAATAGAGGGAGGGATGGAGGCTGAGTTGTTTCTGCTTAAAAATTTTAAGACT
>JAKCPI010012804.1:0-31486 GCA_023213315.1 Euborellia annulipes | reverse complement strand
TGTTTATTTCTTAGGGGAAACAAAATTTACATTATCTCAAAGGCTATATATCCTTATTTAGAAAAAAACATTTATTTAACACTATTAAATTAAAAACACGTTATTATGATTTTCTATTCTTTTTTTATTTTGGCTTCTGATGTCGTTAATTAACAAAGAAATTTAAAAATATTCAATATATTGAACTAAATTAATTGGTAGCCATTATAAATCCTTTTTTAAATACGTTTAAGGTCTTTTTCGGCATCGGAGGCCATTTAAACCCCGTTCCTATTTATTTAAATTGATTGGAATCCAATTTAATTGAAATACATTTAGTCGCTTGTGACAAGATGCGTACCCGCGACCCTTGGTACAAATGCCCAGTATGCTATCCACTATATCAAGGCTTAAATCCCTTTGGATTATTAAATTTTGTCTTTCCTGCAAAGGACAGAGGCTGTTTTCTCAGTGTCTCTTCAAATTCAAATGTTAGAAAATAATTTTATAAATTATATTATATAGAAAAAATAGTTAAAACAAGGGAGTTTGAAATCAGTCAAATAAATTCCAATAAGCAAAATTGCCCTTGACCTGTGACTCAGAGGAAAATCTTAGCTTGCTAGAAGTTGAGGTTAGCATTCTAGTAGAATATATATTTTAAAAAATCTGGACGAATAGCACATTACTTTTTTTTAACTTCGTGAATTGAAAGTTATGTTCTGTGCTTGTCTACATATATATATATATATATATATATATATATATATATATATATATATATATATATATAGAAATCAAGATAACAAATCTATAAACATAGAAAAATATATTATTTTACCATTTAAAATTTAAAATCATTTCCATATATACCATATACTTAAGGCTCTAGATACCAGGTGGGGACTTAATTATGGCGCTCACTGTACAAGAGTAAAGTATGCTTCAAACAATTTTTAGGACAAAATGAGAATATACATTTTGAAGAGCATCTAAAAAATAATCATTTTATATGAATTTTACAATCAAAAATTTTGAGAAAATCGAAAAAAAAATGAAAAAGTAACCTGGTCGATTTTATTTAAAATATTATTTTTGCGCCTCACTGGGGTACCTAAATTAAATATAAAATTTCAACCTCGTTGCTCATTTCTTTCATATTTTATTTTGATCACAGAGAGGCCCACTTTTTTTTAACTCAGAGGGCCTAAAAAACGTGTATTTCCATCAAAATTTCGACATCTAATTTTTGACATGAATCCAATACTTTTCTCTTTATATATTAATTTATATAGAAATAATTTAGAAAAAAAATTGTATTTCTAGGAAGCATGTTGAATGGTTAATACCTTATACTTCTAAATTCTCTCATACAATTAGACTAGAAATAAATTAGCTTGCATTTTTTTTTTTTTAATTCTCCATGAATTTTAGTATTTTTTTTTTTTTTATTTCTAATTCGAAAAGGTGTACTCGTTCGTTCTCTTTTGGCACATGACAACGTCGCTGTCTTCACGGCATGTTTCGATAAATTATTATTGAATTGGCATACCGCGCGAAGTGAGTCAATTGCTGGCCATGGGCCCGAGTGTTTATAAACACGATAGGAAGGCTGCAGAAGGGCTGAAAGCTGAAGGGCTGAAAGGAAGGGACACTGGCCGGGTGGGGTAGCCGGTGTAATCCGGTGGCAGGACATGGGAAGGGAGGCACCCTGGACACCCTGGACACCCAGGACACCCCAAACAGCATCTTGGCTAAGGGAATCCCCACAGCTGAAAAACCTCCCCCACCACAACATACCATATATTTCGTCCACTCATTATACTCGACATTCACACCGCCATTTTACCAGGCTTTTTTTTTTACTTGTTCTCCCCCATATTCATAATATAAGTCCAATCCCTTCCCTTGATGATTTAATTCAGCGTGATTCTTAATCTTCTTTTTCTTGTTAATATGAAATGCATTTACTTATTTTTACAACATTTAACTAGAATAAGAATTAAAAAAAAAAAATAAAAATAGAATTATTATTATGAGTTTTTAATTATAGACCACATTTTGTATTAATTATTTATTCAAAATATAAATAATGTACAACGTTTCGACTGCTTATTCTGCAGTCGTTATCAAGTACTATGCACTTACTCTGACTTAAGTTAATTAAAAACTCCCATAATAATAATAATGCAAACCACAAAAGCTTTAATAAACATATTCGTAATATATATCACGAATATCTTTAAAAAATAGAATTGCAAAAAAATTGAGGAAGGATTTCAAACCCTTTCTCAAATTTCATTTAATTAAATAAATAAATATATAAAATTCTAGAGGTTTTACTCAGACTAAAGAAGATGGCTGTATGCCGAAAGGCTTAATAAATTTATTGCCTCAGCAGCATTTTTGAATCAATTATATTCTAATTATTTAGAATTTTTATTTTTCAAGAACACCTTGAATTTTTATTAGTCTGAGTAAAATTTTATATATAAATTTTACCAGACCATCCAACGATAAATAAATAAATATATATCAATAAGAAATTATATATAATATTTAAGATATTATATATATCGCGTATGTGAACCGAGAAACGGAAATTTACATAATTAAATATTTATTAATTCATATATCCGAAAAAATAAGGGTGTGCCGCCGGGAGTCGAACCACGGATCCTCCAATTTGTACTCGGAGTGCTCTAATTACTAGACCACAGTGCTGTGGTGGATCCGTGGTGTGACTCCCGGCGGTTCACCCTTATTTTTTCGGATATATGAATTAATAAATATTTAATTATGTAAATATATATCGCTTAATAATGTTTTAAATTACAAAATTCAACTCTTTGAACTCTTGCAAACAATCGCCAAGTTCTTAAAACTCTCGCTACAGCCCTGTTTCAACAGGATTACACATTCCCAAAAATAATAATAATCATCATCATCATCATAGGAGGGGTGGGAATATTTTTTTCTCAGGGTGAATTGGGAGAGAGAACAATTTTTTTCCCCCTTAACGTCTTTTCATCAAATTATTATACAAATACAATATGTAGAATTTCGAATTTAAAAGAAATTTATGAATTTTATTACTTAAATTAAAATTAAATATAGAAATTAAACACTAGGTTATTTGTTTCAAAGGTTTTATTAATTAAAAATTAACACTTAATACTTATTTCGACAATTACTTGTCACCATCAGAAGTGATTACATTTTTTAATGTTCCCCCCCCCAAAAAAAAAAAAAAAAAA
Source organism: Euborellia annulipes (assembly GCA_023213315.1). Taxonomy (NCBI): domain Eukaryota; kingdom Metazoa; phylum Arthropoda; class Insecta; order Dermaptera; family Anisolabididae; genus Euborellia; species Euborellia annulipes. Next base: position 28,250 of record JAKCPI010012804.1, on the reverse strand, counting down.
AAAAAAACGGCCCGGTTTTTTTTGGGCCTTTGGTTTCCCTGACCTTGGGGCCCCCTTATCTTATCTGGATCCTGTACATTCTAGAATTCAGAATGTAATCACTTCTGATGATAACAAGTAATTGTCGAAATATGTTTTAAGTATTAATTTTTAATTAACCTTTGAAACAAATAACCTAGTGTTTAACTTGTATATTTAATTTTAAAATGTTTGAACCAACTGTCGAAATTTAAAATCTTATTAGAATTTTATATATTGTATATAATTATATTTTGATCCTGTGCATTTTCATAGGGCATGTACTCCCCTCCACTCCCCTGTTAAAACTCAATTTGTCTGTGTATAAAGAAAAATAGTTCAAAAACTTAGGTAGTCTCGTCACATTCGTCTCAATAAAATTATTCCCCCTCCCTTCCCAAAAAAAAAAATTATTTCGATCCCTCTGACTTCTTGTTTATGTTTTTATTTTTAAATTTATTAATAGATTAATAGATCTTTGAAATTACCTATTCCCTTTCATAAATATCTTCCTTTGAACTTTAAACATTTTTTGGAAAAAAAAAAAAAAGATAAATATGATAGCTTTTTTGAAAATTATTAAATTAAAAGTAAAGTTTAATAAAAAGAATTCTATTAATTAATATTAAAAAAAAAATACATTCATTTTTCTTTTACGATAACAGAACAATATTTCAAACTTTAAAAAAAAGTTTTAGTTTGCTTTAAAAAAAATAAAAATATAGTATTGATTCTAAGATAGGGCAGATATAAACACATCTTTTATATTAAATTTCTTCATTCATAATTCACGATAATTTAATTATAAATCCCATTCTCTTAATTACTTACAACTCTTTATTATTATCAACTATTTCAATGATATCCCTTTTTTTTTTTTATAAAAAATTTTGCATCAATGAATGAATGTGATAAAAATCTATCCTGGAAAAATGAAGAAGTTTAAATGATAGGCGTTAGGTTAGAGGGAGAGGATTCTGGACCAATAATTTCCCCCTCCTCCCTAGATTTTTTATGAAGAGACTTAACACAAACTTCTTAAAATATACACAAACAATTTGGTTGTACTTGGGGTACTGAGTACTAGAATCCCTTTGTAAGAAATAGTTGACAGAATTAAAAAAAAATAATTTTATGTTTTATGGCTGTGTAGATTTACTCAGGATTCGCAGGGACTTTGCAGCCAGGAGATTAAATAAAAAAATCTTTTATTTAATTTTTATTTGCCGACGTTTCGGTCGCCAATCACGACCTTCATCAGGGCAAATATTGTCAATAATACACGATCTTAAATATTTTAATATTCATTGCAATTAAATACAATTTCTTTTTACTTTGATATGTACAATAACTTACAATAAATTGCTTTCTCCTCGGAGGTCTCTTATTCAAATGACAATATTTGTCTTGATGAAGGTCGTGATTGGCGACCGAAACGTCGGCAAATAAAATTAAATAAAATATTTTTTATTTAATCTCCGCGCAAATTCTATAAATAATTTTTCATTACTAAAACATTTGTTGCCCCAAAATTTTATTATAAATCTATATTTTATAGAATATCAAACAATATTTGAGAAATTAAATTATTATAATTAATTTTTTTTTCAATTTGTTTAAGGGCCTTTTCGCCATTTAGACCTCATTCTTATTTATTCAAAATGATTGGTAGCCAATTCAAATAATAAATAAAAATAAATTTTATCGTTTGGGACGGGACGAACCCAGGATCTGATTTAATTGACGAATAAATAAGAATAATCTACGCTCTATACTAATGGTATAAGGACGGTTTAACAAACAAAAGAAAATCACAAATTTTCAATATTATTAATAGGCTATATTTTAATTAACATTTTCTTTGATAAAAAAATTCAATTTGTTGACTTGTACTAATATAGACATTCTCTTTATTTGCGTATATAATTTCAATAGTATATTTTTTGAGCATACACTATTAATTACTATTTTATTTAATGCTATAGCATTTATTTTTTTGTAAAATAATTGTTATTGCAATTCTCAAATAATACATTTTTTTCGTGTTAGATTGGATTATAATTATCAATATTTTACCTGGGTTTCAAACTTGTCAAGACAAGTTTTAGGGGCAGGTTATAACCCGATCTTAGGGCTATTAGTACGATTCAGTCGTGACTGTGTCACTCTAGAGTGAGTTTGGATCCGCGTCGTGTTCTCTCTCAAAGGCAATATGCATTCAGTGCTGGGGGAGCCATTGAAGAGAGTCGACGTAGCAGCGTCGGGGTCCCACAAAAAAGCCAATTTCTCCTGACATACGAGCCCGATTTAGGTAAATTTCTTCCCACTTCATATTCTAATCATATTTTGAATATTCATTATATAATTTAAGCTTAATTTTAATTTTATCTAAAAAATAAGCGATTAGTGAACAAATGCAACTATTTTTCTCACTCATTCATTATTTCTTTTAGCAGTCCTTTTCAAAAAATTTTCATTTGCTTATTTAAATAGAAATAAGGCTTCATTCAAATATTGAAATTGAACTATTTTTTTCTATATTCGATTTTCTTTAAAATAATTGTAGAAATTAATGGGATTAATTGTCACGTTGTTCTTCTCGTTTGCTTTCCAAATTTTGTTCTATTCAAATTTATATATATAATTCGCTAATGTCTGTCCGTCTGTCTGTCTGTCACGCTCTATTTAGGCAACTTCCCGTTGGAATTTTGTATAAAGAGGACCTTTTAGCGAAGCCCCCCTTTCTAGAAGCCTAAGGCGGGTGGCATGGGTTCTCATAATTAAGAAAAAGCGAGGGTCTGCAGCAGGCGGGCCCGAGCCAGCTGGAGGGGGGTCCAGGGAGGCGAAACCCACCGGCGAGTTATATTAATTAAACCAAAAATTTTATGTACATTATCAACTCTTAAGCTTTTATATTCTCTCTTTTTTTAAATTTGTTTTCTCTCCTCTCTTTGGTATTTTCTCCAAATATTTTATCGTATTTCTAGTTGAATAATTATTTTATTACGAGTATATCGTATTTATATTACTTTTAACTCATTTTAGCTCAATAATTTCAACTGAAATAAATCACATATACTTATCAAGGTTGAGATTTTAACATGTTTTTGATCATTTTGATTTTAAATTCGTGTATCAGCTCATTATAGGGAATTTTTTTTTTAACATACAGTGAAAATAATTCTATTTATATTCTATTTGTTTTTAATATTATTGCTAGTGAAATTGAACAATTTAGATCTCCCAACATCTCTCTAGACTTTTGGGTGCTTAATTGACTATAGCAGCAATTGTGAATATAAATTCCAAATACCTTATAATTCTGTATTATGGCCAGAATGGTCTTGAATGACAGGAGATCCTGGGTTCATCTAACTCCAACAGCAAAAATAATTCCTTTCGGGGGGTCTGATAAATTAATAGTATAGTATATTTCTTAAATAAACATAAACCATTCCACATTCATGTTTATTTAGACCTTAGAAACGGCTTACATTTTTATACTTTTTAATTATTGTGAAGTTTATAAATGCCGAAAAACGGATAACTCAATGAATCGAATTCTCTTTTTTGATTTAGACGAAGTGAATGTTTTAATTTAGAAAAACTAGAAAAAAAATTATTTACAAATTCTTTATCTATTTTAAATATCAAATTAAAATCAAACAAAAATGATAGAGATAATTCTTTATTAATAACAATATATCATTCGATTGCACTCACATCGTTACTTGTCTGAAAAACAAATTGGCTAAACGTTTTACTGGTCATTTCCCGATTTAGAGTCTCTCTCTTTTTGTCCTACCACGGTTTGTAAAAATTAATTTATGTTTACTGGAAGTTAGGCAACACAAGTGACCAACTCAAATATCGCCCTAGCATCGAGAATTTGTTTTCTCTAACATCTAACTATAAAACCATGAACCGAATTTATCTTATTAACATGTTTTTTATACCAATCATGGCTGAGAAGCCACTAATATATTAAAACTCGTCAATTTTAACTCATACTTTTTAATATTTAAAACTAATCTTAAACTTAAGAATGAAATGGATGGGGGGATTACCATTCGGATCATCTAAACCCTTTTTTTCTCGAAAAAAAGTATTCCGGCTACGGCTCTGTTAACGACAAGCCAATCAATTGATATCTAGAATATAGATATTAAATTATAAAATATTAATTAACGACCCTTTGCAATACTTATTTGTTAATTTTAACATAATTTTTTTACTTTCTCTTATCTCTATATTTGTTAATATATAAAGAGAGAAAGTATTGGATTCATGTCAAAAATTCGATGTCGAGATTTTGATGGAAATACACGTTTTGAGGTCCCCTGAAACCAAAAAAGTGGTTTTCGCGACATGGTCTGTCTGTGTGTCTGTATGTCTGTCTGGGTTCAAATTAAAGCATGAAGGAATTGAGCTAGGAGGTTAAAATTTTAGATTTAAGTTAGGCACCCAACTGAGGCGTGAAAATAAGCTTTTAATCAAAATCGGCCAAAGAATACTAGTACTTTACTGATGTACTTTTTCAGTTTTTTTCGATTTTCTCAAAATTTGCTACAACGAATTTTTTTTTAAATTCATAAATCAATTATTTTTTAGATGCTCTTTAAAATGTATATTCTCATTTTGTGATTGAAATCTTCTGAAGACCACTTTACTCTTGTACTCCATAGAAAAGATAGGAGAAATGATTGCCATGGTAACAAAATATAAATATTTTCACATATAAATTTTACATCTTGAAAATCGAATGTACCGTACTGTCAGAAATACATGTCGACACAAAAAATCTGGTGTGACAAGCACAGCACACAATCTTCGATTACCTGAGGGTAAGAGAAAGTTGTGTGCTGTGCGCCAGTCACACCAGATTTTTTATTAGAGTTTTTATGAGAAAAATACACAAAGCAAAACGATGGATGATAAACATCCCTTTTTTTTGCCTCCCTTAAATTACGTCTCCGTACAATAACTTTGACATTTTATCATTTCCTTCAAAGTTTCTGTTTCGGTTTGATTTTTTTTTTTTGTGTTAGAAATTAAAAACAAAAACAATAGAAAGAGTAGAGATTTAGGTGAACAAGTTACAAAAGGCCATTAGCCCTTGTGTCCTTCAGAAACTAAATATATAGATTAACGGCGAATGTTAAATTGTTTATTGAAGAGAAGTGTTGTTCCCCCCCCCCTGCTTTTCAATACCCAGAGAAAGAGAGGAGGAAACTCATTTAAAAACGAAAAAATAATTAGAGTCGACATTGGGGCCGCAAAGTAGCCGAACACAAATAAATCTTGCCTCTGGCTGAGAGCGTTCGCACTCCGCGTGCTTCAAATAAAACTGGAAATGGGATATATTGGAGTGATTTGCATTATTCGGCTCGTCGCCATGATTTAGAATTAAGCCTGGAGGGGGAGGATGACGACGACGACGACGACTACGACTACGACGACGACAACGACGACGTTCTGGCGGCGGGGTCGGCGGACATGGCGACCCCATTGAATTATGACACCACTCAGAGGACAACGAAGACGCAACCACCAGGCTATGTCTGAAAATTTCGGGTGTCCTCAAATCGAAAATCTCGTTAACAAATGGCTTTCATTTGAAAAAGATGATCATCCCAACCCTCGCTCGTTTTGCCAACCAGCATTCTTCATTTTTTTTTTTTTTTTTTTATTAATACTATGAATAAAGAAAAAACAATATTTAATACACTGAAATTTAATATTTATCTTACACTATTAAATGAGCAATGTAAGCCCCTACGTTTATTTGTTTGTTTATATGTAAGCATATCAGTTCTCGAAAACGGCTCAAACTATTTTTTTCGTATTTTAAATATATACTATTTATGGTCCAAATATGCAATTGTGTTAGGTCTCGTGTTTGGGAAAATTCGGGTACCAGTTCTTTACTGATGTACTTTTTTTAGTTTTCCATTTTTCTCGGTATTCCCTTACCAATTTCTTTCAAATCTTAAATATTTACTATTCGCGGTATAGAAAACAAATAAAGAAAGGTCACTTCTTTGGGAACTCTTGAGTACTAGTACTTTACTGATGTACTTTTTTCACTTTTCCCTTAATTCGCTTTAACGATTTCTTTCAAATTTTAAATATTTCCTATCGGTATATAGAACAAAGTACGATTGATCTCGTCTTTGGGAAACCTCGAGTACTAGTACTTTACTGATGTACTTTTTTAGTTTTTTCCAATTTTCGAGCTTCAACTCGTTCAACTAGGAATTTTCAATTAAGCTTACAAGAGAGAAATCATTTTTTATAAATAAAATAAAATCATTTTTTATATATTTAAAAATTTTCCTATTTTTATTTTATTTATTTATTCATTTAAAATATTATAAATGTGTTACGTATTCAATTTATTTTATTTTAAAAAAATTATCTTTCTATTTTATATTATTTTCATTATTGAAATTAAAAATAGATTCAACAATCAAACCGGTTTATTTCAATTACACATACACTTGCACTTCGGGAGAGTTCGGCTTTGTTCGGTGGTGAGACGAAGACGACGACGCGTCGTCTGCGGCGGCGGCAGCAGCGCTGTCGTCGCCGCCGCCTCAGTAAGCCTGAAGCTTGTGATTAGGTTACATGTATTTATTCTTATCTCATCAAATAATGCTTCCTTTACCTCAACAATCCACGATACCGACACATCACCTGCTTATATTCATTGTGTTCCATGCCTGCTCCTTTCTTTTCATCCTCGATATCACCAGGTAAATCCACGTTTTGATTAATTAAACAGAAATAAAGAGGAAAACATTCTGATTGTTGGTTGGTTGATCCCTCGCTTGGCTTGGGACAGTCGGCGACAAAAAGAAGTGAACTCATCTCTAATTTTTTTTTTATCTAATTTCTATTTTAAATTATTTTTATGAAATATAGAATAAATATAGAATCAATCCTTTCTATTGATTCTTTTTTTTTTTTTAATTTATAAAATAAAATAATATTAATATAAAATGGAAAGAATTTATATTTTATACTGCATCTCTTGGTTTTACTGTTAAATGTAAAGATATTAAGAAATACTAATTGGTATGGATACTGTCCTTTCGATACGATATCAAGAATAAGTATCGATACTTTTTTTTCGATACCACATCCCTACTCGTCTTAGTTTTTTTTTTTCAATTTTCTTTAAAAAACAAAAAACAACCGAGCTCCAGCTCGGTCAACCCGCGACTGTTATATAAATGAAATACTTAAAATTAAGTAAAACAAAAGAGGCAATTAATTTGTTAAGAGCTTCGTGTGACAATAGATGGTTTAATTTAAAAAGACCCCATCACCTTTCGCGGAATTTGTTAACCAAATATTTGTTGACGAAATTAAATAGACAAATTGTATAACATACGATATAATGAATAATAAATAAAATAATATTATAAATACTTTTTTTTACTCTAGATATCTCTAATTTAATTCGATAAAATTGTTTGAATGAAATGGAATCTAAATTGATTACAAACTATATTGCACTTATTATTTATTTAATGACCATAAAACCAAATGACTATTGATTTTTTGACGTTCAATCTCTATATTTAGTGCCGGTTACTTCACTTCTAATTATCTAGCGTTTCGGGAGCTAGTTGCACTCATCCTCAGGGCAAGCAAAATTGTCAAAGGTTTTGTCCTGAAGATGAATGGAACTCGAAAGATCGGCAACAAAATATAAATTTTTTTATTATACCTAGATGTTTATCATGATAAAGCTCCCGTCTTATTTATATATTAAATATTTTTTTGGAAATTTTTAAAATTCTATTAAAAAATTAGCTTTATTAGCTTTAATTAAATATTTTAATTTTTAATAATTTTGATAAAAAAATAATGCCTTTATTAATTTTCTAACTTTATAAAACCTTCACTTATACCTCAGATTATATGTGAAAAAAACTGATTTTTTTTAAACTCGAAGGTTAACAGTGTTCTTGTTTAATACAGTATATCGGTCGGATAAGTTTGCTAGTTGAAGTAAAGCAACCAATCTATAAAAAATCTTTATTTAAGAGCAAGTTGGAGTAACTTCTAAATTTCTATCGAATTTTTCGATTCTTTTTTTTATCTCTAATTTAAAGGAAATATGAAAATTAATTTTTAAAAATATTAATTAAATAAATTTCCGGTGCAGTAATTAAAGAGAGCGTTTGGATGCCAAATGCCGAAAAGTAGATGTTTCGGAATTTTTTTTCGAAAATTTTATTTGTCCATTCTCAGTCCTTCTAGGCTTATAATGCAACTTTGTGCCCAATTAAATTATAAGCCTGCAAAGACTGAGGATGGACAAATAAATTTTGTCCGAAACGTCTCCTTTTCGGCATTTCGCATCCAAAGGCTCTCTTTATTTGCTGCTCTCTTCAGCTTATTTTCACCCCTCAATGGGGTGCCTCACTTATAAAATTTCAACCTCCTACTCAATTATTTTATGTTTTAAATTGAACACACACACTCAGACAGACCATGTCGCGAAAACCACCTCAAAACGTGTATATCCATCATAAATGTCGGCCTCGAATTTCAGACATGAATCCAATACTTTCTCTAGGCCTATATACCATACATGTATATAATATATATGTAAAGGTAAGAGAAAGTAAAAAGGCAACATAAAACAGCCCTTAATTTGAAATTTTTTTAAGAATACGACTTCATGCAAATTTGTCCCTTATTAAAAAATTTGTTGAATTATCTATTTAAAATAAAAATTTCTTAAAATTCTTTGACAATCTATTGAAAATTTTAAAAATTTCCTTCCAACCTTGAGAACGACTATCTTTGTTAGAAATCAAAAATTTTTTTTTTCGTAGATTCATGACAAATTCAAAGCACGATTTAATTGACTATTGAAATTCATCCTTTCTCTGCGAATAGTTTAATCCCATACTAAATATATTTACAATTCTAAATGAATGATAATTGTATAAATTTCACGAATGTTTTCATTTTGTTGGCAATCGAACCTCACGAGAAAGTCGACTTGTACCATCAAACTCATTTCCTATCATTAGACCATCATGAGACCATTTTATTTTGGAAATGTTTCTTAAAATGTGCGTGAGAAATAGAATTTTAACGCCCTAATTATACATAAATCATTATAAACAAAAACTATTTGCTAACTTGAAACAAATTTTACGACTTTTTTTTTTACGGCAGCCACTTTTTGCCGCCTGCGTTCAGGCCAGGCAACCCAGTTATTGTGAGAGCACTTAGAAAATTTTTATTACTTATGTATATTTTGATTACATTTATATTAGTTTTTAATTTTTTTTTTTTTTTTTTTATCTCCATACTGATTCATTCTCCTAAATACTAAGCACATCACACATTCTTAAGTTCCGTATTATTTTAATTATTAATAAATTTTAAGGGCAAATAGATGTGACCTCTAAATTTGAATCTCTACTAAAATTAATTAAATTCTTTCAAAATTTTATTTTTAATGACTAAAAAATTTTGATATCTAGAAAAATTTTAAATGTAAAAAATATGGTGTGATTGGTTGCATAGCACACTCTTTCTTTCTCTTACTTTCAGTAATTGAAAGTTGTATTCTGTTCTTGTCACACCAGATTTTTTCTGTCGACATATATTTAATTTCCGACAGTACGGTACATTTGAATTCAAGATATGAAATTTATAAACAATAAAAATATTTATATTTTATTACCATGGAAGACATTTCACCTATGAAGTACAGTGAGAGACAATATTAAGTCCCACCCATGCGTTTTCTACTTGTGATTATTTCATTGTTTTTAAAAAAATATTATATATTTTTTAATGGAAACTTTCATGGTTTAAACCTAGAAAATTTCCAATAAAGATTTTCATTTTCTTTTATAAAAACAATGAAATAATCACAAGTAGAAAACGCATAGGTGGGACTTAATATTGTCCCTCACTGTACATGAGTAAAGTGTGCTTCAAACAATTTTGAGGGCAAAATGAGAATATACATTTTAAGGAACATCTAAAAAGTAAATGATTTATGAATTTTAAAATACCAATCGCTAGAGTGAATTTTGAGAAAATTGAAAAAAAGTATATCAGTAAATTACTAGTACTTTTTGACGGATTTTGTTTAAAAGCTTCGTGTTACGTGCCAGTACTTAAATATAAAATTTCAACCTCGTAGCTCATTTCCTTCGTACTTTATTTTGATCCCAGACAGTCCATTTTGCTGGACCTCAAAACGTGTATTTTCATCAAAATCTCGACTTCGAATTTTTGACATAAAACCAATGCTTTCTCTATATATTAACATATTAATATATAGATAAGAAAAAGTAAAAATGAAAATTATTTATCAAATATTAATCAAATTGAAATAAATTATCCTCTGACAGACGTTCACAGTCAAAAATAAGCTTTCGGATTGGCATGATCTTAGCACTAATAAGCGAATAACTTTAGCTTCTACTTTTCCGTTAAAGCCAAATTTTATGATATTTTAATCAAAAATTCAAAAAATAATAATTGCTTTTTTCTATCTAAACCTAATTTCCAAAGAAAGTCCTTTTTTTTTATGTCTGTCTAGAAAATTTTGTAAATATTTATTGAAAATTTACAAATCTTCTTCTTCTTTCTTCGCCTTAATCTCGCGGTACGGGGTCGGCGGTCAAATACAAATATGTCCATTAAATATTAATCACTTAGAAAAAGGTTAAAGAGAATTTTTCTTTTTAAACTCTCTGTACCTATTGATTGATATACAACATAAATGTATTTTTTTGTCGAGTATGTTCAGAACATTTTTTTTTTTTAATTACTAAACCTTTTGATTAAGCCTTAATCATCTTAAATATCAAATTTCAGTACAGTATATTTTTCATTTTTGAGACATTTTGATCTCGAGCAGATAAAGTAATTCCAAAATTTTAAATATTTTCGTATTATATATTTCATATTTAGGTAATGAAAGGTAAAAATAATATTGGACCTAAGTGAATAAAACGGCTTTTTTACTTTCTCGTACCCTATATGAAATATATAGAGAGAAGTATTGGATCATGTCAAAAATTCGATGTCGAGATTTTGATGGATAACATGTTTTTTTAATTAAAATATAAATTGAATTGATTATCTAAAATTCCAAATAATTATTGTGGGAATTAAATTTGATGGCCAAGTATCCAGCTTCTTGTTGGGTCTTGAAGCGTTTGTCTTTGACGTTTGCGATTGCTGCAGGCTTTTCTTAGCTGGACCAAAGTTATTTTGAGAGCGAGCCCCCTCTGTCCCCCCCCTGGGCTTTGCCATCTGCCGAGATCTGGCTACGGTCCCCCTCTGCTTCGGCTAACATCTCCTTAATGAATACTTTGTTTCTACTATTTTGAAATTGTACAGGTGGTCCATCGCTCAATAAATTAGTAATTCGTCTTTTTGAAGTTCTTATTATTTATAATCATAAACCGTTTATTCATTATTATTTGCTTAGTATTATTTTTCGTAGAATATTCTATTAGAATGTTTCAATGAATTTTTAAAAGTTGACTTCTCAAACTTTCTTTTACCCTCGGTAATTGAAAGGTGCCTTCTGTGCTTGTGTCAACAGATTTTTTTGTGTCGACATATATTTAATTTCCGCCGATATATTAGAATTAATAAATAAGATATTATATATATCGCGTATGTGAGCCGCGAAACGGAAATTTACACCCGAAAAAGTAAGGGTGTGCCGCCGGGAGTTGAACCACGGATCCTCCAATTTGTACTCTGAGTGCCCTTACCACTAGACCACAGCACGGCATTCGGGTATATGAACTCAGTTGGAAAGCAATTTGGCTCCATTTCTTCTGCTGACTAAAATTTCTTTCCAACTGAGTTCATATACCCGAATGCCGTGCTGTGGTCTAGTGGTAAGGGCACTCAGAGTACAAATTGGAGGATCCGTGGTTCAACTCCACACCCCGGCACACCCTTATGTTTTCGGGTATATGAATTAATAAATATTTAATTATATATTAGAATTCAAAATGCAACATGGAAAAATATTTATATTTTGTTAACATGGTTTCTCCTATCTTTCCTAAGAAGTACAAGAGTAACGTGTGCTTCAAACTTCATTTTGAGGGCAAATTGAGAATATAGATTTTAAAGAACATCTGAAAAATAATTAATTTATGAATTTTAATCAAAATCGTTCCAGCTAATTTTGAGAAAATCGAATAAAATGAAAAATATTTCAGCAAAGTATTAGTACTTTTTGGCTGATTTTAGTTAAAAGCTTATTTTCTTACCTCAGTGGGGTACCTAACTTAAATATAAAATTTCACCTTCGTAGCTCATTTTCTTCATACTTTAGTTTGATCACAAAGAGACCAATTTGTGGGATCCACTTTTTTTGGACTTTATTTTCATCAAAATCTTAATATCGAATTTTTGACATGAATTCAATACTTTCTCTTTCTATTAGGGTCCGACCGAAACAAGATTTTCAGCCGAAACCGAAACCGAAACCGAATATTCGGCCTCAACCTTAGTTTCGGCCGAAACCGTAACCGAAACCGAAACTTGTATTTCCTATAAAATTTTTTTTCATTTTACCTTTTTTTTTTTTTGAATTTTTTTCCCCTCCCGTGAAAATCATTTTACCTTTTTTTAGGGAGACTAAAATTTTTTCTCCCTCAAGTGCAAATTATTTGACCTTTTTTTTTTTTTTGCATGCGAGTCTCATCCCATTTTTTCAGACTCTGGTTTCGGCCGGCCGAAAGGTTCGGCCACTTTTTGGCCGAAACCGAAACTACGGCCGAAACCATGATTTTTGGCCGAAACTGGCGAAACCGTAACCGAAACCGAATATTCGGTCGGTTCCACCTATATATACACTGTATATAGGCAAAAGAAAGTATGAAAAACTGGAGAAATTTGCTATTTTATTTTGATAAGCACGAATGATTATACCTTGATAACATAGGCCTAGCCAGGGGGGGGGGGGGGTTTGGGGGTTCAACCCCCCATGGGACTCAAGTCATGATTAGATATTTAATATAAATTATATTTCACATAGGGTAAGAGAAAGTAAAAGATAATAATTTACTCTAGCTAAAAAAAAAAAAAAACCAAAATGATTTATAAATACCCTAAAATAATCTTAAATTTTTGAAAAAAATTTCTTAATCACCCCCCCATCAAAAATTTCTGGCTACGCCAATGCTTGATAATATGCTATTAATGGCATATTCTGAACACTGAAGACTACAAACCCACAAAAGAATAAATAAATTAAAACACAAGTAAAATAACAAACTAAATAATATAAATTAAATTTCAATTTTATAAAATTTTAACACCGATCGGTTAATAATAATTTCTCTATAATAATTAAATAGCGAATTGATCGCTCTAAGTGAATAATAATTATTTTCTACTCTTTACCTGTTGCTCTTTGTCACATTTTATTGATGTTTACTTTCCCTTTAACAGATAAATAAATAAATTAGATATTTTTTTTTTTAATCCATCCCTGTCTATAACTTGATATTGGATATTTTTTCTCTGATTCTTTTCGAGTTCGAGGTGTTTAAAAGAAAAAAAGATCCGAGTTGGTTGAAAGCAAAGAAAAGAATAAAAATTACTGAAATAAACGATTAGCTGCATACAAAAAAAAAAAAAAAAAAAAAAAAAACTAACTGAGCATTATTAATGCAACAGTTTATAAAAAGTTCAATTTGGGAATTCTTAAAAACATTTCTTTTTTTCTTTTGACTCTAATTTATTTAACATTAAGATCAATTAGAATAAACCACTTAAAATTTTTTTTTTTTTCATTAATATAACATAAAATCATTTATCTAAAGAATACTTTTTAAAACAGTAATCATAATCAAATTTAATAATAAATTTAAAATTCAAGGGGAATTTGATTATATCTTATATGATATTATTTAATGTTGACTCCTGAAATTTTTTTTTAAAATTTATAATTCAATATTTATTAATTCAAATACCTGAAAAAATAAGGGTGTGCCGATTGGTGTGGAGTTGAACCACGGATCCACCAATTTGTACTCAGAGTGCTCTTACCACAGCACGGCATTCGGTCAGAATGCAATTTTAGTTATCAAGTACTCAAATTTGAATTAATAAATATTGAATTATATAAATTTCACTCGCGGCCTACATACACGATGTATATAATATCTTAAATATTTTACAGTATATGCAATTTCTTATTTCTCTTTATTATTCAATATTTGAATTGATTGTGATTTTATTTAAAAACTAGAATTATCTCATTACAAACCGGCTGTGCTGATTTGGGCATAAGAATACATCAGCTGGTAAAAATCCTGGCGAAGTCCTATTACCCTTGATCCATAATTCTCTCTCACTTATAAAGTTAAATAGTTTAAATAGAAACAAAGTTTAAAAAAATCATTCTGCCTTTTTGTTTAAAATTTATATTTATATATTCTTTGATTTGTATATTCTATGAACGTAAACAAATCCTCAAGCGGGCACTGGATTGGAATATAGTAATGATAAATTTTTTCATAATTAAGAAAAGGCCAGGGTCTGCCGCAGGCAGGCCCGAGCCAGCTGAGGGGGGTCCAGGGGCGAAGGCAGCTAGTATAAATAAAATTTGAATTTACGTATTGTATAATACTTCTTTATTTAATTTTGCTTGCTAATAGGGATTTTTCGGAAATAAATTTAAGCTCTCAAACCACCCCTTTTAAGTCTACTGGCAATTGGGTAATGATCAGTAGGTCATTCGCCTAAATTCAAATCTAGGAGGCGCCTCACCCCCTTTTACTCACATGTTATTAATTATATTTATTGTCTTATCGGCCATCTATATTTTAAATTTATTATTATTTGGTTGGTTTAAAGAAAAGGCCTACTTTCCAAAAAAGAAAAAAAAGAAATTTATCTCTTCGATGTTGTTTTTTTTTCTTTTATTATTTTGCAAAAAACAAGATATTATTTGATCATTCTTATATTGAAAATAGTCAAAACATATTCTAGAAACCTTAAAACGTGCACATCCATCAAAATGTCAAATTCAATATGATTCATATCATTTCTAAATATGTAAATATATAAAATATAAATTTTGACACTCAAAAAATTAGTTCATGATATTAGAAATATAATTAATTATTTGCGATCATCAAGAAATAAGAATTAGGCATACAATTCAACCTCAATAATTATAATCTTCTGAAAAATTACAAGAGAGAGAAAAAAAAGATCTGTAAATAGGGGGAGGTTTTTCTGTCGCGGTGAGAGACGAGACAAGTTGTAGCGAGTAGAGTGAAGCTCTTTTCGCAGCTTGTGGGGGGGAATTTGGCGACGAGGGTTTGGGGTTGTTTTCGTTTGTTTTTGAAGTTGGCCCCGGCCATGGCCACCCCAACCCGGCACCCCGTCAACCCCCCGATACCCCGGCACCCTCGCCCTACGATGTCCCCCGAGATTTTTACTGCTGCCGGCCCGATTGTCTCGTAAATCGAGCTAGGGCTGCTCCCCAAGCGCCCCGGAGGCGCCAGTCTTGCGCCGCCCCCATACCAATACACTAACTTAGCAACAATGCTCTCTCCTTCAGGGTAGCTTACTTTCTCTATCCGCAACACTACATATCTCTCTCTCTCTCTCTCTCTCTCTCTGACAACCCACCTCGAATTTTCTTCAATTCCTTTTACCTACTTACCTAGTGACGCTTTTCCCTTTGAGCTAGTGTTTTTTTTTTTTAAAGAAACTTTCTGAAAACTTTTTCTACGCCCCTCAATTTCTCATGATATCATTATGAATAAAGTATCTAAATTAAAGAATCTCTATTCTTATGAATTCACTTAGAATTTGGAATTAAAATCTCCCCAAGACTTAAAAATCTGGTGTAACTGGTCGCACAGCAGACAACTTTCTCTTACCTTTGTAAATCGAAAGCTGTGTTCTGTGCTTGTCACTCCAGATTTTTTGTGTCGACATATATTTAGTTTCCGGTTGTACAGTGAGAGACAATATTAAGTCCCACCCATGCGTTTTCTACTTGTGATTATTTCATTGTGTTTATAAAAGAAAATGAAAATCTTATTGGAAATTTTCTAGGTTTGAACCATGAAAGTTTCCATTAAAAAAAATATATATATATTTAAAAACATTGAAATAATCACAAATAGAAAACGCATGGATGGGACTTAATATTGTCTCTCACTGTACATTAGAATTCAAAATATAAAATTTATAAACAGAAAAATATTTATGCAACTATTTCTCGTATCTTTCCTATGTAGTACAAGAGTAAAGTTTGCTTCATACAATTTTGAGAACAAAATGATAATATACTTTTTAAAGAGCATCTAAAAAACAATTTTATAATCAAAATCGTTAAAACGAATTTTGAAAAAAAAAAAAAAGTACATCAGTAAAGTACTGGTCTATTTTGTTCAAAAGTTTCGTGTTACGTCGCAGAATGGTACCTAACTTAAATAACAATATAAAATTTCAATCTCCTCTTTTCTTTCTTGAGATATTTTGTTCACAGTCACACACACAGACACATAGATAGACCATGTTCGAAAACCACTTTTTTGTTTTATATCCGTCAAAATCTCGACATCGCATTTTTGACATAAAACCAATACTCTCTCTATATATTAACATATTTAGAGGTAAGAGAAAGTAAAAATTAGAATATTAATTTTAATTACTCTCTATAATTACGTTGATTATGTAGATTTGATCTTTAAAAATTCGGAAATGGCCTCAACTAGATTTTTTTTTGTAGTACGGATCTACAATTTTAGTTTAAGAAGTATCTATATATATATAGGTACAGTGAGAGACAATATTAAATCCCACCCATGAGTTTTCAACATGTGATTATTTCATTGTTTTTAAAAAAATATTATATATTTTTTAATGGATACTTTCATGGTTCAAACCGAGAAAATTTCCAATAAAGATTTTCATTTTCTTTTATAAAAACAATGAAATAAATTATCACAAGTTGAAAACGCATGGGTGGGACTTAATATTGTCCCTCACTATACCTGCTTGAAAACCTATAAACCAAAAGTAAACCTTCAAATCAGTTAATTTTAATTAATAAATACTCTGGCTGTTTCTATAAAATTGAAAATTTATTTGAACTTAAAAGGAAAGAAAATTTACTATTTGGCAGGAATTAAATTTTTTTTGAGTTTGGTCTGTCTATTTTGAAATAATAATTAAATTCAATAATAATCTTTACGAATCCGGATTATAAAATTTATTTTTATTTTATCAAAACTTTCAATAGTATAAATCCTTTATTCAAACGTTTCGAAAGTATTACAATATTTAATATTAACCAAAGAGAAAAGTTAATAAAATATTGTGACACTTTCGAAACCCATGAAGACATTAAATTTCTACACGTCTAGAGAGATAAATAAAATATTTATTTATTAAAACTAGTTAAAGCGGATCAATTCTAGTGGTTTCAGTAAATTAAAAAAAAAAATGAAATGTCACATGTCTTTTTTAAATTAATGTAATGTCACATCCACAATTGAATTTTCAGCATATCCGTTTAAGAGCTTGAAAGAATGATCTAAAAAAAAAAGAGGGGGAAAAAGTAAGAGGAAAATCCATTTGTAACCGTAACGTTAGATTGGTTTAGGGGAAGGGAAGAATCAACCTCTTTTTTTTTTATTAAATCATTTTCACTTTTATTACTCCCTAAACAAGAACAAATAATCCTAGGATTGGGAAAACTATCCCTTTAAATAATTAATCGCTCTTGTAGTGAATTGAAATCTTGACAATTGAAACGGTATTTTTTTTTTTTTAGTTAATGAAGGATGTTTCGTTCTAGTTTTGTTGTCGTAGTCATGATAGGGTTAAAAGTAAAGTCATATAAGTTTTTTATGAATAAATTGTATAATTATTTTAATTTATGCAAAATATTTTTTCATGTAAAGCTCTGTTGTTTTTACTTTAAAATCTATCATTATTAATTAAATTATAAAAATTTGATGATTTTTCTTTTAATTAACATAAGATAACGTTTGTCTAGTTTTTTTTATTTTTTTGTACTAATACTTATTATTATATATTCTTGTTTGAATACTGGAAGGTAGGCAACCAAATTAACCAAATCATTCGATAAGTTTTTCACAGCGAACAATATATTCAGTATTTTTTTTTTTTTTTTTTTAAGTCTTTTTGACATCTGATATCGTTTATTAAAACATTATATTAAATAAAAATGAATTTGAATAAGGATCGGAAGGAACTTAGTTAAAAAATCTTATTTTTTATTCGTCGACGTTTCGGTCGCCAATCACGACCTCTATCAGGGCAAATACACGATCTTAGGTATTTTAATGTCTATTACAATCATATACAATTTCTTTTAACTCGGGGTCTCAATCCTCTGATTGAATAAGAGACCCCGAGTAGTAGTAAATGATAATTTTTGTACATATCAAATAAAAAAAAAAAAAAATTGTATATGATTTTAATAGACATTAAAATACCTATGGACGTGCATAACTAACAATATTTTCCCTGATGAAGGTCGTGATTGGCGACCGAAACTTCGGCGAAAAATTTTTTATTTAAGCTTTTGGCTGCAAAGTTATTTCGGATTCTGATTAATTCTCCACAGCCATAAACTTGAATTTTACTATTTTTATATACTAATTTTCAGAATTATTGTATCACTCGTGAAGCGACACATCATCCTCTGCTCCAAGAGACAGAGAATACCTTCCCCTATCTTTCAGTAATTTATTTACCACATAATTATTTTAGCTTTAAACTATGTGATTAAATTAAAAAAATTCCATAATTATTTATTTATTGTTGTAATTTTTTTTTTAAGCATTGCTTAAAATATCATTTCAGTCTTATTAAATTACAATAGATCTATTAATAGAGTCTATATTTAAAAAAAAAAATAGAAAATTGAGAATGATTTTGAAATAGATCATCAAATCCAATTTATTTGGATACATATAGTAGATACATCGTCCATTTTATAATGAATAATTTAAAAAAAAAACTTAGACTATTATTTCTTTGCTTTTCTCTACAAAAATCTAATTTTCGTAAAATTTTACTGACAATAAATAAAATCATTTGTCCTTCAATCAAATCTAAAATAAAATTCTTATAAAAATTTATTAGACCGTAAAAGACGGAGGAATGTAAGAATACTATTATTTCTTTTTTGTTAGGATAATTAAATCTAAAAAATAAATATTCAAAGTTAAATGAGTTTTGTATAAAAAGATTCAATCTTTCATAATGAATTTTTTTTCCAACGGGCCTCTTCGAAGTTTAAGCTTGGGGTCACTTAATACGAAAAAAAAAAGTTTCTATGCAGGTGGGAAGATAATATTAGACGCGTCCCTAAAGAGAGAATTAGGCGCATGAGGAGAGGGAAGTGGAGCATATTCTTAACTCCCAATATATAAAGAATCTATTTATATAATTCGCTAATGTCCGTCTGTCTGTCCGTCTTTCACGCTCTATTTGGGAAAATTCCCTTTGGAAACCGAAATTTTTTTATGCATAAAGAGGACCTTCTAGGGATTACAGGAAAACTATTTTCATCCCGAAATTCCGATAACTTTTTGTGTTATCAATTCCTAAAGTTACGATTTCTTTCATAAGAAATGTATAGAGAAATATTTATGTATTCTTTCCATTTGTGTATTCTCTGAATGTAAATAAATCCTTAAGCAGGCACTGGATTCGAATAGTAATAATAATTTTCATAATTAAGAAAAGGCGAGGGTCCGCCGCAGGCGGGGCCTCCACGGGGGCGTTGTCCCCCGGCTAGGTGCGAAGCCCGCCGAATGCGGGTGGCGCGGCTAGTATTTGGATTCGGTATCCCCTTGAGACGTAACACGAAACTTTTGAACAAAATCGGCAAAAGAGCATTAGTACTTTACTTATGAACTTTTTCAGTTTTTTTAGATTTTCTCAAAATTCGCTTTAACAATTTTGATTATAAAATTTTTAAATCAATTATTTTTTAGATGCTCTATAAAATGTATATTATCATTTTGTTCTCAAAATTGTTTGAAGCACACTTTACTTTTGTACTTCATAGGAAAGATACGAGAAATAGTTGCATAAATATTTTTCTATGTTTATAAATTTTACATTTTGAATTTTAATGTACAACCGGAAACTAAATATATGTCGACACAAAAAATCTGGCGAGACAAGCACAGAACACAACTTTCGATGGTAGAGTAGTTGTGTGCTGTGCGACCAGTCACACCAGATTTTTTTATTTAAAGTCTTTTTCGGCATCGAAGGCCATTTAGACACCCCGTCCCTATTTATTTAAATTGATTTGTAGCCAATTCAATTTTGGCTATTTATTCATAATATTAAAACTTTTCAAATATGATTCTTAATAATTGGATAAATAAATGTAAATTGAATAAAATAAAAAGAATATAGAAATAAAAATGAATTTTAATATTTTTATTTACTAATATTCAGAATATATTCAATTTTTTTTTGTTTTTAAAAAATCAAGTAGTGATGCCAAATTGGTTGCTTGATAATAATCAGAATGTTGATTATAATCTGATATTTTAAATACAAGGTGTAACAAATGTTTGATTCTAAAAAAAATAAAAAAATAAATTTTTTTTGTTTCAAATTTAATGATAAATAAATACCCTATTTAGCATAAAGGGGGTCTTGAGAAATGGAAAAAGTGAAGTTGCATCATTGAATCAGTTTTACTTTCTCTTATCTATATATGAAATATATAGTGAGAAAGTATTGCGATCATGTACTTTTTCAGTTGTACAGTCTTTATATTTTTAATAAATAATTAATAACAAAAATGTCATCTATAATTAAAAACTCCCATGTTAGTTAGAATCATAATTTGAACTACGCTGTCTTTTTTAGAGCAGCCTATTGTTATTATTTATACGCCTATAGACAACACGGACAGTTGTAAGCAAGTAACTATGCTTGTTATTCTGGGGAGGTCAGAGAATACTTATTAATAAATATACTTATGCATTGAGTTCCATTAAATTTTTTAATTCTGAAGAGAGAATAGTTTTATTTATAAATAAATAATACACATTCAAAAAATTTTTTTCAAATTATAAAATTTTGTGTATAAAATATTCAAATATGAGATTAAAATTTTAAAAATTCATTTCAAGCAG
This sequence comes from Euborellia annulipes, assembly GCA_023213315.1. NCBI lineage: Eukaryota > Metazoa > Arthropoda > Insecta > Dermaptera > Anisolabididae > Euborellia > Euborellia annulipes. Next base: position 7,050 of record JAKCPI010012804.1, on the reverse strand, counting down.
TCAACATTTAAACACCAGATTTTTTAGATTTTTTATGATTCTATACCGTGGGGGTTCGAGTCCCGCGATTAGGAAATGAGTGTAGGGCCTCTAATGAAGCGATTAGCTCTCAAGTGGCTAACCTTGTCGTCTTGGAGAATATTTCCCGAAAGGAGATGGCCTAATGGGCAAGGTCACCGAGACCAAGACCGAGACCGAGACCAAGAACAAGACCGCTCCCAATCGGTTACTGGGCGGGACCGGGTTCGCATTCCTACTGCAATCTCCTCCAGATAATTACAGAAGAATGCCAGGTTGCATATTAGTTAGTTGATGTAGGTCCGTCCACTTGAAAAGTCAAAATACGTAAATAAAAATTTTTAATTGATTTATTTCTTAATTAATACAAAACATTTTTCATTCACAATTTGATTTTGTATTAACGTTTTGTTTGGAATTTTGGAGAGATGACCTAAATACGTTTGAAGAATAATTGAAATTGTAATGGAAGTCACTGCACCTGAGAGTTTAAAATACCTGAAAAAAAGTTGGTTTCCTGCTTGGTGTCGCCGTCCTCAGGTCGCAGTTCGGAGCACGTGTTATTTGAACCTAGGTCACCAGGGTCAAGGTCTGCAGGCTGCCTTGAAGGTCGTAAACTCAGCCTCGAGTTTAGGCTCCAAGCCACACGGTCCCCTCAAAAAAATATTATTCTTCCATAGTTGTAAATAATTTCTTTTAATTAATAGGTCTTTGAACTTTGTGTTGTTTCCTTGATCTTGCTAACTACTTTTCAAAAATCAAATTTTTTATGCTTGAAAGGTGGAGTCAAATTTTTTAGAAATTTATTTATTTTGGCCTTCGTATTCGTATTCTCTTTTCTCCAATTTTCAATCTTTTTACACTTTCACTCTTATTTTTTCCTTTCTCTTACCTATATATCTAATATATAGTGAGAAAGTATTGCTATTATGTCAAAAATTTGATGTCATGATTTTGATGGATATACATGTTTTGAATTTCCCTGAGTTCAAAAAAGTGAGTCCCGCAAATTGGTCTGTGGTTGTGTAACGATTTTAAGCATAAATGACTATGAGGTTGAAATTTTATATTTAAGTTAGGTACCCTCTGGCAGGTGCCAGCTTTTGAACATAATCGGCCAATAAGTACTAGTATTTTATTCAAGTACTTTTTCAGTTTTTTTCTCAAAATTTGCTCTAAAGATTTTGATTAAAATTCATAAATCAACTATTTTTTAGATGCTCTTTAAAATGTTTATTCTCATTTTGTCCTAAAAATTGTTTGAATCACACTTTACTCTTGTACTTCAAAGGAAAAACATAGGAGTAATCAGTGGCGTCATTTGGGGGTGGGGAGGGGGGACATTTGCCCTCCCCCCAAGGGCTCTGATTTTTATAAAATTTTATATTATTCTAAATAAAATACTCCAAAATACATCTACGAGTATACAAACTGTACAAAATTAAACAATTAATTAAATTAAATATGTTTTGTCCAACTACCTATTTGTAAGTAAATTTTAAGAAAAAAATGTTTGCCCCCCTCCCCCGACGCCACTGGGAGTAATGGTTGCCATGGTAACAGAATATAAATGGTTGATTAAAATTCATAAATCAGCTTTTTTTACATGCTCTTTAAAAAGGACATCTGTAAAATTTTTCTTGAAAATTGTTTGAAGTAATAATTACAGAGATGTAGTATTTCAGATTTTTCAAATTCATTTTCGGGCTCTTCCTTCAATAGAGCCAATGTTAAATCCCTATGGGGATTTGCATGTAAATTTCGATTCAAAAGGGGCTTTTTACCCTTTGGAACATTTTATACATTAAAAAAAAAAACTCTGGTAGGACAAGCAGAGAACACAATTTTCAATTAGAATAAAACTAAAGTTGTATGCGACCAATCACACCAGATTTTTTATATTTAAAAAAAATCGATAATTATTTTTAAATTTAATTAGTTTAATTAGAGATTTAAAAAAAATATTAAGAAATTTTCTAATAAATAAAAAAATCACATCAAAAATTTGAGATACAAATTTAAAGGTCACTCTCATCTGTCCTTAAGTTTAAATAACTATAAGAAAAAAATTTGTTCTATTGATATCATTTTTATTAATGACTTTGAAACGGGAATAAAGCAATCTAATTATTATTTAAAAAAAAAATTTACAATGGATTTCTATTCATATGACAATGAAAAATTTAAAAAGATCTCTCTTGATAATTAACATGTCTTTTGCACCGGTTATTATATAATATTCTATTTTTATTTTATTTTACGCAGGCGTTGAAAAGTTAATATTTTAAAAGAAATTTTTCTTTTTTTTTTCCTAATCAAAATAAAATGTGGTCTAATTAATTATTGGCATATTTTAACAAACGGCCTTCGTTTTAATTCATTTAAAGGTTGGTCCATCGCGGATTAGAATTCATTCATTTGAACAGAGTTAAAAAAAAAATCGCCTGGGGATATGTAAAGTATAATCATATGCCTTACAAAATTAGAATGAAATTTATACTAATAGCAAAAAAAAAAAATTGATTCATGAAATCAATCAAATCTTTGTTTATATAAATTATATAATAATTAAATTTTTAATTACTAATATTATCAAAAGAAATATTCGTCTATTTCTATTTCTTTTTCGAGTTTACTTATCATATAAAATAAACGACTCGCATTTATTCAAAAAGTTTAAAGTATTTTCATCTAAAAAAAAATATACAAATAAACATATAAAAGTTTTTATATCTGAGATATTTACAGGGTGTTTTTTACTCTTAGTAAATTATTTGTTTAAAACCAAAGGTTTTACTTGACTTTTTTATTCCCTTATTGTTCTAAAAATATTCGGAGCCACCTTGGAATGACCAAATTTTTTTCTTAAAATATAAATTCATTGTTTTCCTGAATGTATTGAGATGAAAAGGAGAAATTTATTTTAATGTTTCGAATAATTAATAACTAATAAACTATATATGTATATTTATATATAGAGAGAAAAAATTATTGGATTCATGTCAAAAATTCGATGTCGAGATTTTTGTGTTGACATATATTCAGTTTCCGACCGACAATACGGTACTAATGAGGGACAATATTAAGTCCCACACATGCGTTTTCTACTTGTGATTATTTCATTGTTTTTATAAAAGAAAATTAAAATATTTTATTGGAAATTTTCTAGGTTTGAATCATGAAAGTTTCCAATAATAATATTTTTTTTTTAAACAATGAAATAATCACAAGTAGAAAACGCATGGGTGGGACTTAATATTGACCCTCACTGTACATTTGAATTCAAGATGTAAAATTTATAAACATAGGAAAATATTTATATTTTGTTACCTCTCTCCTATCCTTCCTATAAAGTTCAAGAGTATAGTGTACTTCAAAATATTACAAGGGCAAAATGAGATTATACATTTTAAAGAGAATCTAAAAAAATAATTGATTTTTGAATTTTAATCAAAATCGTTGGAGCAAATTTTGAGAAAATCGAAAAAAAAAAAAAACTCAAAAAGTACATCAGTAAAGTACTAGCACTCTTTTGATTAAAAGCTTATTTTCAACGCCTCAGGGGCGTGCCTAACTTAATGTAAAATTTCAACCTCCTAGCTCAATTCATTCATGGTTTAAATTGAACACATGCAGACAGACATACCACTTTGCGAAAAACCATTCAGGAGACCTCAAAACGTGTATATGTCCAAAAATATCCGTTAATAAGCCCACAATCTTCCGTCCACGCACTATTGGCCCACCCGGTAGGTAGGTAAGAGAAAGTAAAAAGGAATTCCATTTGAACAATCTTTTGACAGAAATATAAATATTACACAGGTGAACAAAAAAAAAATCTTTTTTGTTGCATTGGAATTTAGGGCCATTCCTAATTCCATGAATTTTGACATCGAATTTTTAACATGAAACCAATACTTTCTCTCTATACATATTAACATATATAGATAAGAGAAAGTAAAAACCAAGGAATAGATTTTTATATTATTAATATAGCTTAAAAGAGTTGTCGATATGTTTGGAGGTGCGCAATCCGACAGGCTCTTGTATATTCCATTCACCAGCTGAATGGTAAACATTACATATTCACGGCCGACAAGTTTTAATATATTATCCGTCTTACCCTGGCATTTGCATACCAAGCAATGCCAGTTTTGTTTGCGTCTTGCCACTCTTTTGAGTCTTTCCTTCCATTCTTTTTTTTTTTTTATTTTATTTTTTGAACCCTCAATATTATTAATTTTTTCATCTTAATATATCCTTAATTGTTTTTGGCCCCCTTCATTCTTGTGCGTCCAATAAAGTCTTATTAATTGAAAACAAGTCTTTTGGGCGTTTCCTAGTCGGTTTTATTAGAGATAAGATACTTAAGCTGGTTTCAATTATAAAACATACTATCCGTATCAATCATTTTCGAACTTTGATCTGAAATTTTATTTTTTTCATCAGGCTGTTTTATTTTTTTCCGATCCCGAATCACAAAAAATAAAAATAAAATAAGGCCCTTTATCTATGATTAAATTCTTTTGAAATATAATTACATTTCTTTATGGCGTTATAAAGCTAAAATTTTCTAGCATGTTTACTACTATAGGTTCTCTTTACCAAATGTCATCTTATCGTTAATGAACTTCATTAAATTTGGACAAAAAGTTTGAGCTGGACAATTATGAGTGTGAATTGGACATTTTTGTTGGGGAATAAACACGTTTTTAAATGGGTCCTCACTTCTTGTCACTCAAAATTTCGTAAAAAAATATTGAATTTGATTTTTGTGTAAAACATTGAATGGTCGTGGACTTCTCACACTACACAAACATATTATACACCATTTCATTGTCGATTAAACTTTTCGCGATGGAAGGACAAAATATTAACGATTCTACAAAAATTTTCGAAACTTTTCGAACGCTCCAAAAAATAATGAATGCCTCATTTTTTGTGCAAAATTTCTTCTCATACTTTCAATAGGATATAATATTTGCACAAAGATGACATCTTCAAAATTTTTTCCAGTGTGAAGCCCTCTTAATTCAAACAACAATAATGACTCTTACAACTTCCTAAATTCTACATAGAGGATAATAATCAGTTGATATTAGCAAAAACAGAAAGTATATAGGCCTATATGATCAAACATAAGCTATCAACAATTTGTCAAATCTAATGAAGTTAGCCGCAAAGGAGATTAATTATTTACCTTCAATTTTGGCTTATACATAGATTATTAATAGAGAAATTTTCTATTATTTTTGTTTCGTTAAACTTTCTCTTATAATTGAAAATATATTGAGTATTATTTTTATTAAAATACAACTAAATTCAGTCCTTATATTTTAACGAAAATACACTGTTTTGAGTCCAAAAAAGTAGCTCCTGAAAAATTGCAGTTTGAGTAACAAAATCCCAACCCTAAACGAAAAAAAAATAAACCAAACTTATTATTTATAGCACTCATGAGTTCCAGCATTCACGTCAGCACTCATGAGTGCCAGCACTCACACTAGCACTCTTGAAAAAAATTATTTTTTAGTTGTTTTTTCAACATCAGGTCTAAAAAAAAACTGTTGTTGCAATATTTATCTCTTGGGATCTGATATACTGTATATATACTGTATTATCTTGAAAATAAAAATTTGTCGACACCGTTGTGACAGCACATCACATTACTTTTCTTACCTTTTGTGATGTGTGTTTATTCACACCAGAGATTTTTTTTTTTCAAGTTTATAAATATTTTTTGACGATAAATGTCTATTTCTTTCATAATTTATGCTTTCACCCACCCTCTTTTCCGGTGTAAATATATGTCAGTGTATAATGTCATCTGTCCATTTAGAAACTCCTCCTAGGTTTTCATTTAATGGAAACTAATAACTACGCATCTTTTAATTTATATAATATTTACAAAAAAGTAATTCAATCAAAGTAGATTTATAAATAAATAAATTTATTTCACGGTTTGTGGCGTGGCTAAGTTTTAAAAATCATCACTTAATTTTATTTTCGAGAGAAGAAACTTTTAAATATTTATTATACTCATCTGATGAGTACGCAGATGACGACCACGAGTTACTGGAGCTAGATTTACATTTCTTCATCTATCTCTCTCTTTTATTAACTCATCCTTATATTTGGTCTTAACTTTTCAAATTTCACTTTAATATAGATGTTTCTGGGAATCATTATCTTACCAAAAATTTTTTTTTCCCTTCATCTTTTTTTTTAAGATAATTAATTTGAAATTCAACTAAGAATGTTATTTATTTGTTTCAGGATGAGTTCCACCCGTTCATCGAGGCACTGCTGCCCTATGTCAAGTCCTTCTCCTATACCTGGTTCAATTGGTAAGTAGCGAAACGCAAAATATTTCAAAAACACGAGAAAGCCCATGGCTCTTGATGAGGAGAGAAGATGCAAAGAGAAATTACAGGTAGGAAGTCGACACGCCATAAAAAATACTTTATAAAATGAAAAATATTTAATTGAAATTTATTGTTTTAAAAATATGAATATTTCTAGTTAATTTGTCGCGTGTAGAATATATAATAGGATGATTAGTGTGAATGACGTAAAATTCTATTAAATGAGGCAGATTTGTTTAGCTTCCCTTAAATAATCTACTCTCACATATTTCGATTTTTACTTTCTTTATATATGTATATGTGCATAGAGAGAAAGTATTGGATTCATGTCAAAAATTCGATTTTGATGGATATAGAGTTTTGAGGTCCCCTGAATCCAAAAAAGTAGTTTTCGCTACATAGTCTGTCTGTCTGTGTGTGTGTCTAAGAACAAAATATCTCAAGAAAGAAAAAAGGTCTAGGAGGTTGAAATTTTATAGCTTGAGTTAGGTACAGTCAGCGCCAAAAGTGCCTGATTTCGATGCCTTGAGCTGAGGCAAACTAATATGCAGAGCCGTCGGATGAGTTGCGTTAAAAGTAGCTTCGCCCCTTCTGTTTAATTAAAAAAGATATTTATTTATTTTAAAAATATTTATGAATTCTAAAATATTTTTATATTATTAATAAA
>JAKCPI010012803.1:0-110807 GCA_023213315.1 Euborellia annulipes | reverse complement strand
TTGTTCACTAGGATGGGTGAAAAAATTTTACCCGAAACTTCTGAACATCCACAGAGAATTGAGTGTTTTATTTTTGGCTGCCTGCATATACGGAACGATATTTAAATTTGAAAATGGTTTACCTTCTAAAGCCTGATTACTGATTCATAGTTCATGTAACTTCAAATTCTCCTGGAGATTTCAGAGCTTATTGGAGATGCAATTTCTCTTCAGGCCATCCGAGATTCAGTTTAATCTAAAAATGTCGTAAATCTTTCATTAATAAACAGGTTAAAAAAAAATTCATTTTTTCTACTTATTGTTTCCATGCCAAAAGAACGGAATATTCGAAACTACAAAAGCATTAATAGAAATCTTGAATAAAGTTTTATATTTTTTTGAAAATGAATCTTTTTATTCAACTCTAATAAGGCTATTCGTAAATATTATTTTAAACTTAAGAAAAATTTTACTAATTAAATCTAAGAAAAAAAAGTGAAAATTAATCTAATCTGGATAAAAAAATACTCGGAAAATATTAATTTCTTAATAGCAGGGGCGTATATAGAAATTTTTTTCGGGGGGGGGGGGGGGGGGGGGGGGCCTGAACTCAAGAATTTTTCTACGGAAAATTTTTTTTTTTAAGAAACTATATTTTTTTTCCACACGAAATTTTTTGAGGAACATTTTTTCTATTGCGAAACCAAAGTTGTCCATCCTGCGGAAAAATTTGTTGCGCTGACGTCTGTATATCCCTATATATGTATATGTGTTTGGGAAATTTCGGGGGGGGGGCCCGGGCCCCCTCGCCCCCATAAATACGCCCCTGCTTAATAGAGATGCAAAATATAATATTAAGATTTCTATTTTAAGTAAAAGCATGCAGTGGCTGTTCTCGACTTTTAGATTCAAATGAAATATATCAAGTAAGTGCTTACCCCTTGATGATGAAGATGAATCAGAAGCTTGTATTTTTTTTCAGATGTCTCGTTCTTTCGTAAGCTCTGAAACAAAGAAATATTTATTTATTATTATATCATTATGAGATGTATTACAAATGGTTAATAAAGTTTATGTTTTAAATTTATTTAGCACCGAGACCAGAATCACTGGTCATATTTGCAATTTGTTAACCAGTGCATAAGGATCTTGGAGAATGAGTCAGATTTATGCCCCGATTAAAAATTTTTTTTTTTCGGGACCTATATCTGAAACACAATTACTTTGCAATGGTTTCCCGACGGCCATTTAATTAAAAAAAAAAAAAAAAATTATTTAGTTTTATTTTATTTAGAAATTCCTTCAATTTTTTCCAAAAAAAAAAAACCAAATGATATTTTTCCTTCAATAAATTAATAAATATAAAAATTTCCTGCATTGATTATTTCTTCACAGTTGTATATTTAAATTAAATATTTTCTAGATTAAAATAATTTACAATATAAATAGAGATATTACAATAATCTAAACACTTTGCATTTGTCTATTGGTTCCCAACCTGGGGGCGATTTGGTTTTCGGGGGCGATAAATAAGCGGGGGGGCGATTGGGGGGGATGAGTATTCGAAGGGAGAAAAATTATTAGTTTACTAAAATTTAAAAATATAAAAATCAAAGAGAAAAATCTCCTATTTACAGGAAGGTCAGGATAGAAGAGGACAAAATATTACCATAAAAATAAAATAGTCTGAAGATAATTCCAATCTAGAATTGAAACGTCACTTTTAGCTCAAATCTCAAATTTCAATTTAAAAAAAATCATTTTCTTGAATTTTTTTTCCTCAGAGTCCGGGCCCTTTAAGCTCAAATCAAGTTTGATCTTTTTCACGACTCAGGATAGCTAAAAACGTAGATTTCAGTGGGTAATTTTCAAAAAATTTTCCATACCCCCAGATTCCCCCGAAAATTCTCTGTCCGACTTTGGCCTCGATAAATTAAAACTTTGTAACTCTTTGTTTAGGACATTTTGAAAAAAATGTATATAACTTTATTTAAATAAATATTGTAAGCTATGTATATACCTATAACTATTTCAAAAGTTGTGTCAAAAACTGTGTAAAAAAGTGTTGGCATGAAGGCTACAATAGCCTTTTACATACTAAAAAAACTTTAAGTTTTTTTTGGGGTGGGGGCCGTATTATTAAGTAGCCCCGGGGCCCGTCAAGTCTGTCTGCGGCCCTGTATATAGACTTACGGTAATAAAATTGTTTAAAATAATAAAACTGCTTTATTGTTTACACTTTACTTCAAATTAAAATTAGGCATACAATGAAAATGTAAAGGGGGGCGATAGGTGTTAGTCAACCTCCAGAAAGGGGCGATGGGTCAAAAAGTTGGGAACCACTGGTCTAATAGATAAAAAATTAGAATTTTGAGATCTATTAACAGAAAGTATAGATAGAAAAAGTAGAGATATTAACTTTATTAAGCTACTTACTTTGAGAGATGGTTTTCCATTCTGCTGCCAGCTGCAACGTCTGCTTTCTCGGTGCATTTCTACTTATATCAGCCGAGGCCTCCTTCACTGGTTTTGTTTACTATTATAGTTGATTGATGGAACCTAAAATATACAAAAAAGATCATTAATACACTTAGAATTAAGTAATTTTTCCTAATTTAAATGTAGCAAAAAAGTGAAATATTCCTTTATTTATTAATTTATAAATTTTATCCAAATTTATTTAAAATGAATCTTAAAAACTTTTAACAAAAAGTTGATCCCAGAATCTAAAGAATTTTAAAAATTTAATATATTTATATATATAATATAGGGAGGAAGTAAATTAGTATATATATACATAAGCAAAAAAAATAATAATAATATACACTTGCGTGCAGCTAAATCGACTCAACCCCTAAGCGCGCAATCAAAATCTTATATTTCTTAAATGGATAAGCCGATATTTATAAAATGTATATACTTTTAAAGCTTATTTATTTAGCATTGCATTGATATCAATATCAAGCAAATTGGTTCATTACTTTTTAAATTTTGTGATCTGAATGGCCGAACTGGAAAAATTCCTGTCCCTAGCTGCCGCACAGTTCATTTGCATTTGCCTTATAAAATCCGATGCAACCATTTATTTTTATCAATCGATTTTCAGCAGTTGACCTGAATATATCTCTCCAAATTGACACGATTTATTTCAGAAAATCATGGATACTATGCTATAATGAATTGCAGCTCAAGTTGTTGTTCTGATAAAACAGGGCTATAGCCAAAGAGAAGTCGCTCGTCTAATGAACTTAAGTAAGTCTGCTGTCCACAGGTTTTAGGAGACTGGTGTCTTCACTCGGAGTCCAAATACACGCGGCCGCCTGTCGTCTGAGAGAGATAACCGCTTTATCGTCAAGACGTCATTCCAAAATCGCCACTTCACTGCCGTTTTTGTCCAGCACAGCAGAAATAATTTCGAGGTGTGACTGTTAGTCAGTCGACAGTTGAAGGAAGCCAACCTCACATGCAAAAGACCTGCCACAGGGTCGAAATTTACCACCCGTCACCATAGAGCTTGACTTCAATTTTCTCTAGAGCATCTTAATTGGAGTATCAACCAATAGCAGTTTATTTTAATTTTAAATATCCCTACTTTACCTTTTTCCCTTTCATTGTCATTCAGAATTTACTATCAATTTATTAGTAAATTTACATTAAAAATCTTTTAAAGTAAGAAGAAAGTAGTATAACATTTAATTTTAAGTTAATAATAAACAGGCAGTTTTATTCACTTTTGACTGTAGAGTAAGCATTCTTGTCGGTGATAGGATAAGTCGGGTGCACAGAAGCCCGGGTGAGCGATTTTCCAATGCTGCTTCCTTCAAACAGTCTCTCATGGTGGTTTTTGCATGATTTGCAGTAGCATTTCCTTGGAGGGAAAAACAGATATTGCTTTTGGGCCTTGTGGAGCCCGGGCAGTGGGTCTAACAGCTGATCGTTACATTGCGGACATTCTTCTGCATCACGCAGGAAAAATCTTTAAATTTGATGAAGTTCAGGAACCTTCTTCCAATACAATTCGGAACCTTCTTCCAATAGGATTCGGACCAGTAGGTTCAATTAAAAGTCAAAAAGTTTTCTAAAACAAAACTTTATTTGACCCCAGACAATGTTTCGTCCACTTGCTGTAGGATTTCTTCAGTGGTTGGCTAAAACATTCATACAAGATGTTTTTAATTACGCCCTATTTTTTACAAAATAAAAATAAAATTGTTCTTTTATAACTTACAGTCATAGAGAGAGCCATATAATATAAAATTATTAAACAGTAGGGCTTTAACAAAATACACATAGACATTTCTTTTCTAACTTCTTGCAAAGACTAAATTATATATTTTATTAACTAATACAAATACATATTTTAAAGGCCGCACTATGAATTAATAAATATTTAATTGTATAAATTTCCGGCTCATATACGATATATATAATATCTTAAATATTATATATAATTTCTTATTTATTAATACAAATACTCTTAATTTTTCTAATCCCAAATCTATTTTTATCATTACTGTTTTTTTTTATTCATTTAACTCTCTTATTTTAAATATAATTGTCTTTTATTTCCCACCACTTTTTTTAATATATAAGTTCACAACATCATAATTTTTTAAGTTTTTCCAAGATGACACCACATGTCGTACCCGGGGTCAAAGTTTTGTTTTAAAAAACTTTTTGACTTTTAATTGAAGCTACTGGTCCGAAACCTATTGGAGAAATCTTTATTTATGCATGATAATAGCCGGAATCACACTACGGTGTCCACTCACTCGGCAATACTTGACTGGAGTTGGTATCCAGACCATGGAGTGACCAGCGCTCAGCCTGGACATGAATTCGATTGAGCATATGTTGAACAACCTCAAACAAAGGAATCGAGCCAGAAATCCTTCGACCATTGTTGAACTCAAAACAGCCTTGTTAGAGAAATGAGAAAACATCCCCAGAGAATTTATAAAAAATCATATTAGATCGATGCGGGGTGTCATCAAAGTTAGGAGGGGCAACACCAATATTAAGAAAATTTTCTTTGTTATGATCAAAATGTTTGTTTATTTTAATCTTAAATATCCCTACTTTACCTTTTTCCTTTTTATTGTCATTCAGAAGTTACTATCAATTTATTAGTAAATTTCCATTAAAAATCTTTTAAAAATACGTATTAAAGTAAGAAGAAAGTATAACATTTAATTTTAAGTAAGTTAATAATAAACTGATTAAGATAAAAATATGTATAATTTTTTGAATAAGGTAAAATTATTATTTATCAACTGAATAAGAAAAAACATTAATTTATACTATAGGTAATATGTAATGTAATATATTTTCAATAGATTTTTAATGGTAATTCACTAAAATAGACCGACAATAATAAATAAAATAGAATAAAAAAATAAATAAATATTTAAAATAAAAAGACACTTACATATGAATAATCGAGTAGCAAGCAAATTTGAAGTCGAATGCATTCTTGATTAATCCATAAATCATCTGAGAAAGAGAGACATTATAAATATTTATTTAATAAATAAAAATAATTAAAAATTTTAAGAGGCTCTCACCAAATAAAGGATTTCTGGAACGAAGGTTGTTTGTATCCTAACAACCTCAAGTGATAGTTTCACAAGAAATATTTCACTGAGCTTCAACAAGTGATTGTCCAGAAAATTTTAGTTTCTACCCCACAAATTGGAGGACTATATTCAAAAATAAGAATCTGAAACACACCACCAGAAGTCTTGTTTGTCCTTTGCAAAATAATTTAGAAAACAAATTACAATTTTCAAGAAAGTAGTTGAAAAACTACAACTTAATTTTCTATAAACATACCTTTATCCAAACACTTATAAATGAGCTCAATGATCATTTCTTAATTAATTATTCTTAATTATTGTGAAATTTTTCTACTAAAGCTGCAATTTCTTGTTTCTCATCGCCTTTTTTTTGATTATCCAATTTGACAATCTTGTCTGGTTTTGTTTACACTTGATTGATAGAATCTAAAATATAAATAAACAATGATAATACTTAGAAAAAAAATAATTTAAAAATTAGTATTTATTTTTAATAAAAAGTAGAAAAAAAGTGAAATGTTCAATTTATTGTTGCTTAGTTAAAATTTTTATTTTGAGCCATGTCACAAATTATATATATATATATATATATATATATATATATAAGGCAGATGAGTTTAGTGTGTTAAAAAGAAAAGGCAAACAGATAAACTATTATATATCTCTACCTTTAAACATTCATATAAATCTTTTAAAAGTGATTTCAATTTTCAAATGGCTAATTTAAATATTAAATTTGGAATAGGAAGGCAATTATTTTCCTAATCACAAATAACAAAAGATCAATTTAAAAATAAATATATTTTTAAAGATTTTTTACCTTCTAAAGGCAGGCCCATGCAACAGCAAATTCTCCTAGAGATTTTGGAGCTTAGTGGAGTAAAAATTTGCAATTCCTCATCTAGAAAAAAAAAAAATTCATTAACATGTAGAAAAAATTATATTTTCAAGTGTTTTCATCGATGCCAAAATAACTGGATATATATTTATACACAAATGATGATATAAAAATGATAAGAATATTAAATTAAAGTTGAAATTGCAAATAAATAATTAAATAAAGACCAAATTTGCTAAAGTAAAACTTTGAAGGAAATCCAACTATTTTGACAAAGAAGAAATATTAATAAAAAGTCACCAAAATTAAATATTTAATAAATATTTGTTATTTTTAATGTATAAATAGAGTGAGGAACTCATTTAAATATGTTGAAATAAAAATAAAAGAGAAAAATAAGGAAATATAACCTAACCACATTACTTGACAGTCAAGGGAAAATATCTCATACAAATTTTTACTATTTTTATTAACTAATATAATTTATTAAATATTTAAATGATAATTACCATAAATGAGAGAGAAATAAATAATAAATACCTTTAAAACAAAAAGCAGGCACGAAAAATTGATTAAGCATTCAAGCAAAGAGATGAGAAAGAGATCAAAGAGTATAGGGTGCATTCAAGTCAGAGCAAGTCAGTGAGGTGAGTCAGCAGAGGATCAACTTGAAGGGGGGACCGGGGATCTGAGAAAGAAAATATAAATATTTTGTTTTAATATTAAAATATTATTAATAAAATTTGTAAAATTATATTTAAATTATAATTATTGAATTTTAAGAGAATCTATTTTTTATTCTATTTTAAATGTCACAGGTAAATATGTGAATATTAGTAGGTCTATATTACTAAACTATGCCATTATAAATTAAATAAATCTATAATTATTTATTTATATAATATTTATTTAGGTCTTAATTGTTATATTTTCATAGCTTTTTTATTTTTCCATCCTTTTCAAAAATAAATTAAATTTATTAACACTTTGAAAGAACCAGGGGAAAGAACTCACACTCACAGAGGGAATTCAGGGAACAATTTTGGAGGGGATGACCTCACACCCACAACAACATATATATGAGCGAATGTGTACTAGTCGTTTTAGTAATGGGGGGGGGGAGGGGATAAGATCATAATAATTAGGTCTGTGTAATGAAAAAAGCACTAAGAGTTGTCCAGATAAATGAATTTTATTTAATTTTGCATCATAATATAAAAATATGAAATAGAAAAATCAAGTGGAAAATAAATTTTAAGGGGGAAGGTAGAGAGGGGGGGGGGGTTGGGCAGATAGAACTTTCTGAGGTGTGGAATACCATTTTTCAATTATTTACACCCTAGAGAAGCGTCATTTTAAATTTTATTAAAATGGAGTGAAAAATAAAAAAAAAATTAATTTGGGGGGGGGGGGGTAGAACGGGAAAAAACTTTTTTAAATGTTGAATTTTAAGGGGAGGGGAGGAAGAGTTTTTATTTTTTTCATTTTAAAGATTTGATTAATATATTTTTCGTAAAGAGAGTTAGAACCTGTTTCCTAATGCTTTCGCTATAGGAGATTTGTGAACCCCTGATATAGGGGGTTCCCTACCCCTTGATATAATCCCCCCGCGGGAGAAGTAGATTTGGGGGGGGGCAAAATTAACTCCCCCCCCCTCAAAATTTTATTTTCAAAATTCAAATTTTTTTTTCTTTTTTTTTTGTAAATATATTTTTTTTTGCCCCCCCCCCCCTGCTGCCGGCCGGGGGGAGCCACCCCCCCCCCCCCCCTAAATCCGGCCCTGTGATCGCCTAAAACCACCCCCGGAAAATTCTCTACCCATTAAAAAAACTCCATGAAAATCGATCCAGTAGTTTTGGAGTCTATGCGTTACAAACAAACAGACTGTTGTCTTTTATATTATTAAAAGATAGTATAGATAATAATTTAAAATTTTGGGACAAGTTGATTTTCAATGAAAATTACTAAAGAGTACTAGCATTTAATTTTTTCAAACCACTCACCTTGATTCGTTGCAGGCGTTGATCGCCAGTATCAGTATCGAGACTTCGCCCTTTTGGTCCTGGCGGCTACACAAGAATTTTATACTCCAGCACGTTTTCATCAAGCGATTTTGACAGCACTTGGTTCTCCACGATTTTAGATTGACATCGCCACAAGTTTATAATTTAATTTTCAGTTTAAAAAATTTTATAATAGAAATTTTTTCCTCTATTTCCAAGGTGCGCGCACTCTCATTCAAATAGACTGATTTATTTCAATTCAGGTTCAAGAATTGAAAAATTAATTTAATTTAATGTCTAAATAAGAAATTATATATTTACATAATAAATTAAAGGCACCCTGGTACTCTTTTACTTCAATAAATCTCTCCTAAATTTTGGAATTTCACACTAATAAGCCAATATTATTGTTATTACACTTTTTTCGGTCTTGGTAAAACATGTAATTAAAAAAAAAATTAGTTAGTTTCGCTTCTAACGATATTGTAAGTAATAAATATATATTTGTTCTTGCCTTTTAGTTGTCCAAATTTTCAATATGCCGTGAGCAGAAAGGAACAAAGAATTGGACACTTATACAGTGGAACCTCGCTTAACGAGCTCGTAAAGCGAAACAATTTTTCTCATATAATTTAATGTAAAATACGATAATGCGTTCCATGTCGAAAAAATACTCTCTTATGGCTGTTTTCTTGATGTTTTTTCTTCGAGGACATTTTTGTAAGGGTTTAATAAACTTTGCACAGAAAAAAATATAAATATATTTCCTGATTATCTAATTAATTCAATTTAATGTACATATAACGCAAGTTTGAGAAAATGTGCCATCACAAGAGACACACTACGATGCTACTATGTCCAGGTCGATATTTGTGGATTATACTGTAGTTTATTTCATTTTTTTTGTAAATTGTAATCACTTAGTCGTTATGCGAAATGTCGCTCGTTAAGCGAGTCATTCTTTTACAATTTCTCGTTATGAGAGGTGTTAAGGGAGGTTCTGCTTTACTTTATTTGGATATCTTGTATGCGCTGCACTATAGCCTTGGAAAAAAAAATTTCTTAACTCCAATGAAGACAGTGAAGAAATGTATAATTATAAATTTGAGACAAAAATTAGCATAAGTTTCTTTTGTTATTGGTGATTAAATTGAAGCAAATATGCAATAAATTATAGATATGCATCCATTTTCTTCAAAGAATTTTCTGTTAAATTTTTTTCAGACAAGTTATTCTATTACAAATAATTTTCAAGCTTGAATTCAGCATGAGGCTCGTAGAAGAGATCCAAAAAGTTCGGTCTTTGATTCTTTTTTTCTAAAATATTTTCTTTGTATTTATTTTCTTCATAAAATCATTCAGCTTATAAATTTCTGTTCAAACATAAAACAAAAACAAAAAAAGTATTTTGCTTCGAATATTTTAGGTATTTTAAAGTATAGAAACAAATATATTTAAAAAACAGTTTTTAATTCTAATTTTGGAAAACTTTAAAAAAAAAATTATTAAACCTACATATATATTTCTATATATAATAAAATGAAATAAAAAAAAATCAAATAGAAATTGATTATATTTATATATATATATATATATTTGTTGAAATTTCTTTATTTTTTTTAAATATATATATAAATCAATAAACAAGAAAAAGTAACTATGCGCAAAAAATTCTAATAATTTTTTTTTTACTAAATATACATATATAATTTAATTATATATGCATGTATATATATATGATTTTATTTTATCGTTTCACCGCAGTATTTATTTTATTTTATAAAAAGAAAGAAAAAATTAAGAATTTGGCTGGTCAATACTTGAATGTTTTGTTATATATATATAATAAATGTAATTATAAATAGTTAAAAATCAATTTAAGAAATCATGCAAAAAAAAAAAAAAAATACCAGAAATTGGCATTTTTTTTTTTTTTTTTTTATAATTTACAATAAGAATAGACTTACTTTTTATATAATAATTAACTTGCACTATTTGCATTTACATTATAATACAATTTTGTTTATTATACATCCAGGTAAGCTTAATACATTGGTCTAAAATTAACAATTTTCAATAATAAAAAAAAAAAGTGACTAATTTTTTTTTTAACAAATACGTACATATGTAAATATGCATGTATTGAATATTAGTTCTTTTAAATTAAATCACAAATATATTAATAATAAATAGGTACATACATTTAAAATAATTTTTTCCGGTCTTAAAAAATATGGCACCACTCATTTGGAAAATATACACAAAGAGTGAATGAACATTAACAAAATAAAAATAACAATAAAAATACAACATTATTTCGCCAATATATTCTGGACATTAATATATATATATATATACATATAATATATATATATATATATATATATTTGTTTTTCAGGTATATATTACTGTTAAGTATTAAACATTATTTTATTAATATAATACCAATATGATACACTATAAAAGCGTAATTTATCCAACAGTTAATAAATAGATATTAGGCTATTTCCTCTTGCTTGTTTAAAATTAATTTCTTTCTTAGGCTGCCCATGCATATTATATTATTTCATTTTGAGATTTGCTATTTTTTCGACTACGGCACTCTAGAAAGTATTTGTTTGTCTGGAGACTGGACGTGGCTTCATTTCGGGATTCTTGAGTAGCCCAAATGTGCATTTATTTTTTGCTGAGCTCTCAATTATTCAGGCACTACAGGTAACTTAGAGCAGCGAACTGTTTATTTTGGTCTAACTCATTTTTTTTTAGATTTTTCTTTTTTTTTGTTTATTTTTTTTTTTTTTTTTAAATCATAATTTATTTTTTTTTTGAAAATATCACTGAATTTTAAAACCAAAGCAGGATATTTCGAATATTTTATTAATTTTTTTTTTTTATTTTTTATTTTTTAATCCAACATCTAGCAATTATATTTCTTCACTTAAGGCAACATTTTTTACTTGTTTCCATCTTGGCAGCTTTTTTTTTTTTAAATCAATCGTGCCCCTATTTATTTTATTATAAAATAATCCAACACAGTAAAAAATTTTGAAGTGGTGTCAAGGAGCATCGACATCACAAAATGCATGTCGTAGCTATTTGAATCAGATGAAAATCAAAATTTAAATGTCAATATAAGCACCTATGAACAGTCTATTAACTTATCGTTCGTTTCCTTATTTAGAAAGATTGAATTCTTTATTAATATATAAAGTGCTTTCGGAATATTAGAAATTGTAAGCAAAAACTTTACTCCAGTAAGTTTTTGAAATTATACAGAGCTTGTACAGTGAGCGCCACAATTAAGTCCCCACTGATAGCTTGAGCCTTAAGTATATGGCATATAATATTTGAAAAGGTAAAATAAAATCATATGTACCTCATTTTACGTTTTACCATTTCGGTCTTTAAAATTATTTCATTATACACCATATACTATACCATATACTTAAGACTAAAGCTATCAGGTGGGGACTTAATTGTGGCGCTCACTGTACAGTGAGAATTGAGTCCCCACCTGGAATCTAGAGCCTTAAGTATATGGTATGTATGGTATATAGTGAAATAATTTGAAATTTGAAAAAGGTATAATAAAATCATCTGTACCAGATTTTATTTTAACTTTTCGGTTTTTTATGTGGTATAGTATATGGCAGTGGTTTCCAAACTTTATGTTACAACGCCTCCCTTATCATATGACGCCTCCCCCTCCCCTCCACCATTTTGTAAAATAATACAAAAACAAAAATTTTTAATGCTAAAAAATATAAATTTATATTAAAGCGGAGTCAAAAAAAAAAAAAAATTCCTAGTCATATGCAGCCAAAATTATTGTGACGTTTCGGTCTTCTTAAGAGCCGAAGGCGAGAATAAATGAAATTTTAACTTCAAAATTAAAATTGTCATTTTTCATTCAAAATTTTCATTCTCTTCCCTGAAGATGGCCTAGACTAGTGGCCTAAACCTCACAATAAAAGAAATAATTTTGGCTGAGTTTGGAAAATTGCTCTCGCGCCTCCCCTTAAACTAGTCCCCGCCTCACAGTTTGGAAAACGCTGGTATATGGTATATAAGAAAAGGTAAAATAAAATCTGGTACAGATGATTTTATTTTACCTTTTCAAATTTAAAATTATTTCACTATATACCATATACTTAAGGCTCTAGAGGTGGAGAATTAATTATGGCGCTCACTGTACTACACTGGCGGTCCCAGAATTTTTTAAGGAAGTGGGAGCAAATTTTTGGTAGAGGTAGTGGCAGATTCAAGGAGGGGAGTAATAATTATATTTTAGATGCGGAAAATTAAAATTAACAAAAAACTTTTGTATGATTAAAATCATATATTTTTTGTTCAAGGGGGGGGGGGGGGGGACCGCCAGTGAGTTGCCTACCAACTCACAAAACAGATATTTCGAAAACGAAACGATAAATAAATTAACATTGTGAAAAAAAATTAATAATTCTAAAATTAATTATGTTGGATTGGATACATTTTTTATATAAATTTTTTTTTCATTAAAATGTAATAATCGGCACAATAGTGTAATAATAATTATGGCACATTTTATTGAGTCTTTGTCCTTTTCCCAGCATTGTTTGATATACATATACTAACAAGTGTAGAGATTAGAGAATATAATTAGAATATATCCACTTCTAAAGTATAAATATTTCTAAATTGTTCAAATTAACGCAATTAATTCCTATTATCATAAGAAATTAATTGAATTAATTATTTAAATTCCACAGCCTGTCCTGCAAGTTTTGCGTAATTTTTTTTTTAATGATGTTCTGCTGGGAATTAGGAAGACTATTTTTTTTTTTTGTGTATTTGTTATATTAGCCTAAAAACACAGCCAAATGTAGCAAAACATTAGGCTAGAAAAATAAGCAACATATTTTAAAGTAGGCCTATCGAAAAAATGTTGTAAAAAATGAAATCAAATGGCTAAAATTGTTCTATAAAAAACGCGATGCTATTCATCGTGGCCAGCCAACTAGATTTTTTCTTTTTCTTTTATATAAGAAAATCTATTTACAATTAATAAAAGTTTTGAGCGATTTTTTATTTTTTTACAAGATATTTTTCTCTATTCCACTAATAATCTCAACAAGGTTATAAGTAACAATATATAACAAGTTACTATTTATCAAAAGTCTTTTAATTTTATCGAGACTACTTATTTGGATGAATCAGTTTTAGGCCCTAGTATATTTTTATAAATTATCTAAAAACTAATAAATTCTAATCAGAGTACTATTTGATTAATTCTTTTAAGTTTTCGAATTTAGCTGCCAGTTCAGTTTTCAGTAATTAATTAATTATAAAGAAATCAAATTACGGTATATAAAAAACATTTTTAACAAGTTTATTATTTTCTTTTTTTAATAATAAGCCGTTATTCTACACGGAGAAAAAATAGTAATATGATATTTGGTTTTTGTATTAATAAAGTAAAAATAAAAAAATTGGAAAAACATCGTTTTCTTTTTGATATTTAAAATTAAACATTTTTTCGGATTAATTGATAATTAATAAACAAAGTAATCGTCTATCAATGGAGATAATAAAATAATCTTATTTTCGGTTTAACTGTTGTTTGTTTGTAAAAATTACAACGTTTCCGTCACTCATTCTGTGGCCTTCTTCAGGTACAATTCCAGTTAAGATTACAAACCTTTGTAATCTCAACTGAATTACAAGCCTTTGTAATCTTAGCTGAATTACAAACCTTTGTAATCTTAACTGAATTTAGTATAAGGCTATTTTAATGGCTTAGCTGGAATTTGTAACAGGAATTTGAAAGCTTAGACTGAATAATACAAGCCTTTGCAATTTTAGCTGAATTACAAACTTTTGAACTCTTAACTGAATTTGTACCTGAAGAAGGCCACAGAATGAGTGGCCGAAACGTAATTTTTACAAATAAACCACAGTTAAACCGAAAATCAACTGTAAAAACCTAAACGCCATAATAAAATATTATTCTCTATTTAATATAATTTCGTGTTTGAAAAAAAAGGAATTCATATAATCCGAAAAAGTGTGTAATTAATTAATAATGAAAGCTTATTTATAAATCTAAGTAGCAAACAAATTAATTTGCTTAATTTAATTAAACATTTGAACAAGAATTTGTTTTGGAGGTTTTGAACAAAAATTTATTTTTTTTTCAATTTAATTAAATTAAGTAAATGAATTTTTTAATTAAGTAGAAAATAAAAAAAACAAATTATATTTGTTTAGAGTCAAAAATTAATATATAATAAAACAAATATAATTTGCTTTTAATTACAAATAAACAATATTTTTTAATCTGGATGTATAAAATTAAATAAGTAAAAAAATTCAAATCATTCTTATATTTATTTTTTTTAAGAGCAGTTTTATTTTATATAATTATTATCAATTTTTTTTTTACGTGAATTTTTTCTTTTTGAAAACGAAAAATTCATTTAGACGCTATTTGGGAATATTTTTCCAACTATAAAAAATAGATTTGTTATGAAATTATTTCCGCTAAATATTTTATTATTATTTTTACTAAAAATATGTTATTTCGTCCTATAATTTGCTAAATTTTTTTCACCGTGTAGAACCCGCAAAAATCTCTCGGGTATTTATTTATTTATTTTTTTTTGAAGGTCAATGGCACATGGGATCTAAGTGAGTGTTAGAATTTTGGCGAATCAATTGACAGAGTATTGGCAAAAAGACTTATAGTCTCTAATATCATCTATTTACTTGAAAATGTCTAAGTAGTGTATTTTTTTTTTTTTGAAAACTAGACTATATATTTAAATTTTTTTCAAAAAAGTTTACATTGGTCTTTTTATTATATTTCTTCTATAAATATCATTATCACTTTTCATTTTGTTGCAATCTTCAATCAAAGGAAAATTAATAAAATTCTTTAAGGGGCTTAAAAAAAAAATTTTTGATGAGTGAAATATTCGATGTATATACAGAGGTGCCAAAAGGAGGAAAGTGAGCAGTTTTGTTTATCTACCTATAGAATATGATTTATATATATATACAGAACGAGTCAATTGTAATGTCTTTACAAATCAAAAATTTTTTTTTTTCTAAATAAAAAAAAAGAATTTTTGTTTGAAAACAGAAAAAAAAATAAAGACATTCAAAATGACCTGCTCGGTATTAATTTGTTTTTATTTAATAAAAAATAATATGTACGATAGATTCTTTTCTTAATATTATTCATATTAATATCAAAGTGTTTTTCTATTCTATATATTTTTTTTTTTTTTAGTAAACCTATAAATATAAATAATTCTTAATTTATTGAGATATATTTCATTAAAAGCTATCAATAAAGCTCTTCTTAAGTATAATATTACCTAAATAATATTTAATTTATTTTTCTCCCGATAGATACTTGTTGGTTTTGTTTTAAAATTCAACTTAAGCACCTCGACGAATTCCTAAGTGTGTCAAAAGACCCCTAAAAAATTAATTAATTCCCAAAAATTTATAAGGGTGAGTGGGGGGGGGGGGGGGGGGGTATACCATGATCGTGTTAAAATTTCGATATAAATGTAAATTTCAACTTTTTTTTCCTGCACCCTTTGATTATTTACAGGACCTCTAAATGCTCAATTAATTTTAATAAAAAATTTTTTTATAAGAGATTTAAAAAAGCAAAACAAAAAAAAATTAATATCTCTATGTAAATACAAATTTACATAATAAATCAACCTATTTTATAGGTCAAATATTAAGAGACTTAGCCTATAAGTATTATTTATAATAAAATTCCACTATATATATATGTATATATATATAATTTCAAAATTGCATAGTAATAAATGAACAAATTTACATTATTATTATTTTTCAAATTATTAAAAGTTAATAATTAACTAGTAATTTATTTTTTAAGTTCAATTTTTTTTTTAATAAATTTGGATTTTACATTTTGATCCATTTCACAATTGAAATTTAATCAATTATCACAGGTTCTATTGCTATAATATTTGTTATATTAAAAGTAATATTATTTTTTAAATACATTAATAAAATAAAAAGAAACAGCATTATTTTAAATATTATACATATTTCAGTTAACTTTTTAAATAAAACAATAATACTAATCTAATGAAAAAATTCAACAACAACAAACATAAATAAAATCTCATTGAAACTTAATTATTTATTTTGATTTGAGCATAAAACTTAAGTTTATTAACATTTCATCTCCCATAATAACAAGATTATTTACAAATTTTTTTTTTTATTTTAAACTCAAATAATAGTCTTATATATTTAACTTAAATTTCAAAAAAAAAAAAAAAAAAAAAAAAATATTTGAGAAAAAAATATAATATTAAATAAAAAAAAAAAAAAAAAAAAAAAATAAATCCTCAAAAGCAAAAAATTAAAAAAATATTTTTCTTTTTATACAAGTGATGAATTTCAAATTTAAACGTGATTTAATTGAAATTATTTTATTAAAGAAAAAATATTTTTATTCTTTTGTAAGAATTTTTTTTATTGCAGTGTCGTAGAATAAAGGACACTTCTAATTAGCATTCTTTACTGAATATCCTATTAATTTATAAATGTACTAAGTTTTTTTGTTTTTATAATTTGTCGACAATTAAACCAGCAAAAATAAAATAAAAAATTTAATTTTGCGCAGTCTCTGAGTGACTGAGTGCATGAATTTGTTGAAAATTTATAAAAACAAAATGAAACTTGATATCCTGTATTCTACAACAGCGCAATAAAAAAATTTATTAAACAAAAAAAAAAAATATTTTTTTCTTATAATTTTATAAAATTAAATCGATTTAAATTTGATTTCATTCAAGTATTTTTTAAATTTTCGATAAAAAATATAAATATAATAAAAAATAAATAGATTAATATAAGTTTAGAGAGAAAATAAAATATTTTTTTTTTCCACATGCCCCGAAAAATTATATATTTATATTATTAACAGTGTATATAGATATATCGATAGTTTTAAAATTTCGTTGAAATATCTATATCGAAATTATTCACGATCATCTAAAATTTGAATTTTTTATTGCGCCTTTTCAAGAGCAAATTAAATAAAAAAAAAAATAATAATAACGATTTAAACTAAATTAAAATATAAAAACAAAAAAAATTTAGAGTCTTATGTTAATATTTTTCTGATATTAGCATCTAATTACTAACTATTTAAGTGTTTTCAAAAAAAAAAAAAATAAAAATAAAAAAACGATCTACGTCAGAGTTTATTTATATCACAGACTTGACAAATTGATAGCAACATTCATGCAAATGAAGCCAATGACTAGTAACCAATGAAATATTTTGACTAAAATATTTAAAAATTCTGAAATATCAATTCAAATCAAGTCTTTAATATTTATTAATTGACTGGTGTATAAGAAAAAAAAATTTTAAATGACTTTGAATTAAATTTAGCCTACTCAACAAATCACAAATGTATATATATATATGAAAATTTTAATATTCAAAACCCGGATTATTTATTATTAATATAAAATTTTTTTAATTTGACTTGAATGGTAACATTTTACCAATATTAAGCCTATTTGACTATTTTCTAGACTAGCTAGAAGATTGAAATTTTTTTTTCTCCTTCATTTTTGACTAATCAGAAAAAAAATTTATTTAAAATAATCCGACTTCTTGTTTAAAATCCGTAAAATAAAAAAAAAAAAACTAAACGAGACATGTTTCTATAAGAGAATGCTTTCATGAGATCAAAACTGATTGGTAAAAAAAAATTTGTAATTTATTAATCTCTTAGGGTAGTAGTTAGAAAATTTTAATCCATGACCCCCCACCCCTCCCTGAGAGCTAGTTCTTTTTTTTCGAAAAGATCAATGAAACTGAGATCCGAATTCAAAAACACTCCTAAAAATTTTATGATACTAAGGTCCAGTTGCTTCAGTTTTGATCAACTAGCAAACTGATAGCAAATCATCATTATTGTAACGCTTAACTTTCAAGTTAAAAAAAATGAGTTTTTTCACACTATTTGAGGTCTAAAGAAAAGTTTTGTGAAGTTAAACTTAATAAAGGCATCATTTATAAAAATTATTTAATAATTAATTAAAGCAAAATTAATTTTTTAACAAAAAAATAAATAAACAAGGTTGTGTTTCTAATTTCACCTTTTAGTTAAGCCTTATTGAGCTAACTAACTACCATCTGGGTTCTTATTTAATCATAAGATTAAGATTAACTTAACTAGAAATGAAGACTCGAAAGTTATAGTTAAGATAACTAGAAGTGAAGCAACCGGCCCTAGTCAGTTGAAATTTCTGACTTTTTAAACAAGAGAGCTAAAGAGGACCTAAATAAGGCTTGGCTTATTATTGCTAAGGCGTTAAGATCGTGCCTGCTCTAGCCAATCAGAAAATTTGTTTTAGACCATGGACGTTTATCGTGGGTCTATTTTTTATTTGAATAATTTTTGATTAGAAAAAATCTCGATTTTTGACATAATGGCAATACTTTCTCCCTAAATATAAGAAAATGACTAATTAATTTAACTCATTTAAAAAAAAAACAAACATTTCTGAATGCCCTTAAAAAAAAAATTTTAATTAAAAAGTAAAAGTTCAATTTTTTTACTTTCTCTTATTTTTTTTAGGAATATTTCTGAATACGGTATTGACGGATCGAGGCAAAAATACGTTGTAATTGTTTAGAAAGAAGGGCTTACGTAGAAGCTATTGTACTTAAAGGGATAAAAATTTTCTGTTGCTCCCTTACCTTAATGATAAATGTTTGACAAAATCTCCACCCAACTCCCAGTACTCGAGCTGTTCGCGTTTCCACTACTTCCCCATGCTTAAAACTGCTTAATTAACCTTACACCACCAGCGCAGGAGGGATTTAACAGGCAGCACAACTTCCAGGCCTAAAAAAAAACTAAGATTAAATTTTGAAATGAAATCTAAAAAGTTATATTTTCCCACCTGGATTCTGGAGCCCCCTCTCCTACTCCCCCTTAAATTTGTAGGCATTCTAAACAAATGCAAGTGACCTTTGCACCAACATAGTAGATGAAAATTGCCCTGATCCATCAATATTACAGAAATAATTGATCAGCACCAAGAATGAAATCCCTAAAAATAATATAAAATTTTATAAAAGTAATTAAATGATTTTACTTAATAACATTTTGGGACCGCAGATCTAGGATTATTTTAAAAACAAGAAAAAGACCCCAATGAGTATTAAAGATTTAACAGATATTTCAATTTTTTTTTTTTTTCAATGTCATGTAAAATATAAAAAAAATATATCTTCTAAAATAAATACTTCTTTCTTTCTTTTAATGAGTCGTGATACTCTCTACTTTTTCTATTATACACTTAAGCTGTCCATTTATTTTCAGATCGGTCGCTCAAAGTTTACGATTAGTTTGAAAATTAATGGTACGCTTTCGGGAAATTTATAAAATATATGTTTAGTGTTATAGAAAAGAAAAAAAAATTTTAAATTATGATTAATTTAAAAAGCGCGTTTATATATATTAATAATTAATTAAAATTAATGTCATATTTTTGAAACAATATATGCCAAGCCCTTTGTGTTTTTTTTTTTTTTTTGATTTCCTATTTTTTATATTAAATTGAAAGAAATGTACTTAAACATTGACTCATCGGAGTTTACCCATTCTCCTTCCTAGCCATCCTCTTTCTTATAGAATTTAAAAAAAATTAATAAAACAAAAATAAATAAAAGTATATAAAAATACAACTATTAAGTTATAGAATAAAATAAAAAAATAAAAATTTAAAAATGCGCAACAAAAGAATTCGTTAAGATGGTGAGTTTTTTTTTTTTTTTTTTATCTATGATAATCCTTAAAGAATAGGGAAATAATTACTTACGATATTTCTAGTTTGAAATATTTTGTCAATAAGACTACTATAATATTTCACGATGATCATCTTTTTAGAATCATAAAAACTAATTTTGAAAATCTAAGAGAATCCGTCTTGCTTATTAATTTTTTTTTTTTTTTTTCTGAATATTTCTATGGACTAAAGTCTTTGGTAACAAGAGAAATGTTCTTCTATTATCTTATATATGTGAGAATACCGTTACCGTACTTCTCCTGTACAATATATACAAAGAGAAAATTTATTTTATGTTATGGAAGCAATTCACAATGGCGTAACTACTATTTATAAACCAAATAATAACTATTCTAATTAATAAATGACCCCGTTTTTTGGACGAACGTTACGCCATTAGAAGCCAGTAATGTTTTTTTATCCAGACATTTTTTTTTTTTTTATATACACTCTAGGCCAGTGTATGATTTTTTAGATGAGAGAGATCGTATATAAAAACAAAAGGATTGAGCAAAACTAAAAGATATCTACTGGGGTTTGTTTTTTGACTGCGGGATGGCGTCGAGGTCTGAGAGGGAATAGTCATACGAAATGGTGAGCTTCCGCTTCCGTTGTTCCCGGAAATCGCTATGGCGACGAGTTCGTTAAAAGATGCAGACAGCCTCAAGGCAGATCAAGAATTGCTCTGCTTTATACCCATCACGGCCGTCGGCGCCGCCAACAACAACCCTTGTGTGTCCATCTGACCCACTAAAATTTCGAATAAAAACCTGAACGACACACAAGCGGAAGTGTGCTGCCAAAAGGGCGGCGGTCTCATGGCTCGTGTGTTCCGTCGTCAATTAATGGTTGCCCGGAACTGGTTTCATGTGTTCCTGCAGGTCCACCAGCACCATTTCCGGCCATTAATGGGGTAATGATGTTGTATTCCTCGTCGAGACCGATGAAAGGTGCACTCCAACGAGGAACGGGCGTTGATCGAGGCGTCGATCGCGGAGTTGTCACCGGTGAAGTAAACATGCTCAGATTCGTTGGACTCATGCTCACGCCTGGCATTGGGTTCACGGCAGAGGAGATGCTCGGGTATCCAAGAAACTAAATATGAAAAAAAGACCAAAATAGAAAATGTGTTTTTTTTTCTTCTATATAACATTAATAATAATTTAAACACAAAGTTTATCTCCGAACGGACATGCACTAAATTTTGGAAAGTTATATAAGTAAAGGCTAATGGATGTGTACCTGGGTTGGTGGAGTGTGAATATGAGCGAATGCATAGTCCCTTGAAAAGGGAGAAGTGACAACACTTCGACTTGTTGGAATCACTTCTACTGTTGAACTGGCAGGTGGAGAAACTGACCCTCTTGCTGTACCATCTCGAGGTGATCCATCTCCACTTCCTGAGAGGGAAGTAGCCGATGGAGGTGGAGTAGCGCCACCGGCAGGCGGCGATGCAGAAGTAGATCCTGACGTTCCAGATGCCGAAACCGTAAGTTCTCCCGTGGAACGAATAATTGCCACAGGCCTTGCCATTGGAGGCGGCGGAGGGGGAGGAAGCATCGAACTAGGATAATATTGTGCAATTTTGGACGGGCTAGTACGGGAAGATCCTGGTTGACCACCAGATCCAGGACCATTTCCACCTGGAGTAGCACTACCACCACTGCTGCCACCTGCTTGTTGAGTATTCTCTGCTTCTTGGCACACAAATGTAACGAAATCCGAAAGGGTATCATGACCATTTTCGGGGTACTTGGTAGGACTGGCTGCTCCTCCGTGTTCAGCTTGCTGATAATAATTGGAAGAGGCTCCGCTTAATGAAGTTGACGCCATAGACGTTACCGATCCGTGTTGAGAAGTCAGGCCTAGTGAAGGAGCACAGATGAAATGATTAGAATTTATTTTCAAAAAGCTCACGTTCAATATCAATTAAAATGAAACATCAATTCCACAATCGCTATAATTGATATTGATAAGAAAGCTTGAAAGAGAACATCAAATAGCATCGAACTTAGACCTAAATAATCATAGACTCTAGAGCAGTTTCAAGTAATGATTTTCCGAAAAATTTTTACTGTATATCAAAAACAAAAAAACAAAGATTTGAAAAATAAAAATAGTTGTATTGAAACGAGTCTATGGGTATAAAGGCTAAGGCATAAGAGCCTAAATTATCAAGTATCATGACAGATCATACTGCAAACCAACTAGGCAGTGGTAGTGGATCAGAATTGGGGACTAGGCTCGGTAAGCACGCAAATCATGCCAGGCTGTGGTGTATGTACGTAATCACTGAAGAAAACCACTGATGACACTAAGGGGACATTCGCGCACCCTCGCCTCCCTCATCCTCACCTGTTATGATTCTCAATTCATTTCACGAGAGAAAATAAATAAGTGAAATCTTCTCATTTCAATTTTATAAAATTTCACTGAAGAAATATCAAAATCTTACTTATGATTTTTCTTTTAAAATATTATTTATTAATAATTCACTTTAGATACTTGCTCTTAACTGTTCGCTTCGAATAATGGCTATTAAAATATGTTTGACACTCGGGATAATAGATTTATAAGATACCATATTCATTAATTAAAGTAGAAGAGCAAGTATAAGAAATGCGACTGAACTAAAAAGACCAGAATATAAAGAAAAAATGTCAGTCTTAGCTTAGGTAACTCGAGGTCACCATCCACGCACTCACTAGATGTGAGAGCCTGGGTGATTTTTATATAATAACACATTTATTTTCATATAAAAGAAGAAAAAAACATTCTGTATTTTGTTTAATTGAAATTTTATGTTAACTAGTAATAGTAATATTAATACTCTAAATGTGCTTTAAAAATAATGTATATGCAGTTGTAAATCTTCTTAAAAATTTAACAAATGCGCATGCGCTTTAAAGCAAATTCTGAGCAATAATATTAACACTATAAGAAAATCAAAAATTATGATCATGATATTATAATTACTTGGTGGTTACTAAACGGGAAGATTGAAAGAACGGCATTTACAATGAAGGTCAATATTAAAGCATCTCTCATGTGATTATTTCATTCAATTGGAATTCTCTTCTAAGTTTGAACCACAAAAGTTTTTTTTTTTTAATAATGAAATAATTACATGAGAAACGAATGGATTATCATTGTAGATATCAGATAACTCGGGATGATAAAATGTGAGTGTCTCAATATATATATATATATATATATAAACTATATATTTTTTTTAATAATAATATATAAGTTTATTTATATTATACTAGAAGAATAATAATCATGAATAAGTGAATATTTTCTTCAGTGATAGAATAAAAAATTTTCAATATGAGATGAGAAGATGAAAAAATAATAATAATAATAAATATAAAAAAAGCAAAAGTTTCCCGAATAATCTAAGTGTATAAAATTTTGGAAAAAAAAAAGATAAAGTGAAATAAAAGTGCTAATTGAAAGTATTATGTGCTTATGTGATCCCCCATAAAAATAGAACCATATTATTATTATTTTTGAATTATTTTTTTTTTTAGTAACTATTGCTTCAGAAGAGATAAAGTGAATCATGTGCACAGATGATAACCAGAATTTGTCTAAGAAGACAGAGAGATAAATCATCATTACAAAAATCATACAATAATAATTTCAAATTGAAAAATTGACATTAAAAGCAATATTATACAACATTGAATACTGTGAAAAGAAATGTATACATCAAGGCAATGTATATTTATATATAAATATATATCTATGCTTATATATATCTATATATATATATATACATGTACATAAAATAAATAATGAACATCCAAGGCTATGGCACAAAAATGCACAACTCAAAATTTAGTAAAAATTGTGAGTTGTGCATCTGAGGCCGAAGAGGGGGGTTTCATGGTCCATCCAAAGAAAGTATATATATATAGATCCATCACTAAGGTGATTGAATGTTGGTGATGGTGATAAGTAAAACATAAATCAGCTGCAATTCAGGAAAAAAACCTAGCGGCAATTGGATGGCGTGAGAGACAAGAAATAGAGAAGGAGGCCGAAAAAACGACAGATAATATGAATAAAGAAAATAAATAATGCGAAATATTACTATGGAATATATATATATATCTAAAAAAAAGATGGCAAATTGAGAAAAATGTGAAAAGTGATCCAGGAAGGTTAGAAACCAAAGACACTGCACGGAGAGACATCGATTGACAACCAACCACAAGTATACCTGGATGTTAAGAGATGAGCCTGTCATCATGCAATGAGGGTAACACTGAAACAAAACCATCAACATCGGTTACTACACATGGCTTCTAACCGAGGGGATTTTTACCTTCTACAACAACGGGCTTCCTAAGATTTAAGCGCTTTTTTTTTCACACACTCGGAATAAAATGGGTTTATTTATTTATTTGCTATTTTGCTTCACTGATAGTTTTACAGTGAAACTTTTTTACCGGTCGGATCCCAGAAATTATTCAGAGAGAACTTAATTTGAAGGTGAAAGAGGATGGGGATTTTGGGCGAAGGTGTTCCTTATGTTTTTGAAGGGTTGTTTTATAACTATAAAGATCTTTTAAGGAGAAGGTTAATCTTAAAATATTAGATCAGATTCCTTAGAGTTGTACTCTAACCCAAAGGATCCTTCATTACCCCCCTAGAGGTAATTCTTGATAGTGTCACTGCTTTTGTTTATAATCAGTTAAGAACATAATTATGAGAATGAAAATTGAAAAAAAAAAAATAAAATAAAATTATTTTAAATAAAAAAAAAAAAAATAGAATAGCAGATCGTGGCTGTGGATAATATGTTTAAAAAAGACAGGGTGCAGACAATAAATGAGCCCTTATTTAATAATAAAATACTCTTTATTAGAACTTTTCGGCTGTGATCCACCCTGCCATAATCAGCCTTCATGGGGGGGATGGGCAAAATTCTTTAAAAAGGAGTAGCGATCCGATCCGCAGATCAAGGCAGTTCGGATGATCCAATCCGACTGCTGCACAAAGATTAGCGATCCGGCGATCCTATAAACTTGGGCGATCCGATTTAGAAAAAAGATAGCTGTATCAGATCCAAAAACCCGGCCGGACTTGATTTTTAGGCGTTTGGATGAATCAAAAGGATATACGTTTTTATTAAAAAGTAAAAAATTTTAAAGGATTGGCAATCCTTTGAAAAGGATCGCAAAAATCCAGGATTGCTAATGCTTCGTAAAGGATTAGCGATCCGAACTAGATCCAGAGAGCAAAAATGATTTAGATCTAGATCCAAGATCCTCCTCAAAAAGAGAATATTGAATCCTGGATCCTGGAACAGATCGGATTTTTGGATTTAAATCCACCCCTGTCAAAGAGTATATTTAGTTGTCATTTATATTAATATAGCGTATTGCGTATGTGGATTTATTGTCATGTGAATCTTCTTCTTCTGTCCTCCCCTTATTCCCGTGATGCGGGGTTGGCGGACCTCACCCTTTTCCCTCCAACCCTATCATGCGTTTTTGAGACCGGAAGAAATAGGACAGGCCGGCCCTCTCACGGCCTGACGCCTGTTGAAAAGCGGAAGGAAGAGACAGACATACAAAGAACAGGACTGCCTGTCCCAGCTCGGGCAGCTCGTGGTCGCCATCCACGTACCCACAAGACGTGGGCCCCTGAGCGAATTTATTGTCATTTGAATATAAAAAATTAAAAAATGCCCACAAGGGACACCTAGAAGTTTCAAAGTATTTAAATATTTATATTGATTTGATGACAACAAATGCACATACGCTGTATTTTTTTTGTATAAAAATTTGAACTCTTTGAAGGGTGAAGATGCTAGGAGGATCCCAGCCGAAACGTTCTAATAAAGAGTGTTATATATTTAATAGAGGCTCAATTATTGGCTGTATTCTCTTTCTTTTTTAAACATAAAAAAATAATGTTTTTAATTAAATAAAATAACTGTCTGTTTTACTTTTGCTATATACTTCCCTTGGTCTTATTAATGATTGTATATTTTCTAACATTCACTCACGGTGTTAAAAAAAAAAAAAAAATTATAATTAAAAATTTAATTAAATCTCAAATTTCGTATGTACGAAACCAAAAATAGATTTCAACACAAAAAATATAATCATAAATTAAATTTCTTTACACTTAATGAAAGACAACAGATGACTAGAGATGATGACGATAAAAAAAATAAAATAAAAATAGAATAAAGCAAGAATAAAATTGACAGTTAATAAACTCAAATTTTAAATATAAAATAAAAGTTGGTGACATCTGGGAGAAAAAAAAAATATATATGGTCCATTTACCCTTGACAAAATTAATTTCGTATTATTTCTTTGAAATTTATTTATATATATATATTTTTTTTTAAGGCTAGATATATTGCCAATGTAAATTTAGAGATTATTTAATATTTAAAAAAATAAAATTTCATATTCTTATTCAACAAAGGGTGGTAATTTATGAATTTTTAGGCACATAAAATTTATTATTATTGTTCAATTATCAAAACAAAATTTCCGTATGTTAAAAATACTTGAGAAGCAACGCATACCAAAAGACATTTACGTCCCCCAACCAAAAAAAATATTGAAATTTCGGCTCTGGCTGGTTTTTTATTTAAACTAAAAAAAAAAAGTAAAATTTGGAATGAAACCTAAACACAATTGCGGAGGAATAAAATTTGAAATAAAATTTTATACAGAACCGCACTTAGGGCCCCGTAGCCCGCACTTAAAGAGGATGCAAAAATAAAAATAATTTTATAATTTCAAAAATTTTATTTAAATAAATTTTTGAAAAGTTTACGTTAATTATTTTTTTTTTTTTAAACTAATAATTAAATTTTCCCTTTTCCCCTTAAAATTCTTCTCCGAAATATTCAAATGAGATAAAATTTTTAAATAAAGGGAATATAATTTTTTTTCTCATATGAATTATAAATATTTTCTGGGATCCGTCACTAAAAGAGATAAAAAAGAAACCCTGTTACAAATAATATGTTTGAAAAATAAAAAGGTTCTGTTTCAGCATGTACTAAAAATAAAGCAAAATAAAAAGGCTTATATTTCTAGCTCAATAAGTAAATTAATTTGTTAATTAAAAAAAAAAAAATAAATAAATAATAAGTAAAAATAATTCAACTCAATATTATTTTAAATAAGCAGATGGACAACCGAGCACTATATAAGGATCAATTGTTTTAATTAGTATTTAAGAAATTAGGTGGATTAGTTATGATTTGTCTAACAACATCAGAAGATCAGAATTTCGTTAATTAATTCAAATTCAACTATATAACTAAAATCATTTAAATACAGGAAAGGGAGCAACTTTAAATAAAATAAATCTATCAGTAAAAGATAGTTTTAAGTCGCCTTAAGGGATGATAAGTCTGCTATCTCTATAGTCCTGGGTGAGTGTATCTCATAAAATAAAATAAAATAAAATAAAAAAATAAAAATAAAATTAAAAAAAAAATTAAATAAAAATAAATTATAAAATTAATTTCGGAAGCATTCCAAAAAAATACCTTAAAATTTTTCTTTGCTTAATTAAACAAGGAAGAAAAATTTTAAGGTATTTTTTTGGAATGCTTCCGAAATTAATATTATAATTTAATTTAACTTAATTGAAGAAAAATTTTAACTAAAAAAAAAGGCTTAAGATAAATTTCCCCAATGTATAAAATTTTATCTGACCTTTCTAATAGGGGTGTTTTCTGTTTCGATGTTTCCTGCCTCTCCCCGAAATCGTAACAGTTTGTATGTTTTTTTTTTTATTTATTCAATTTCCATTTATTTTCTTCATTTTTTTTTACTATATCACAAACGAAATAAAAATGACAAACTCGCGAACTTTTAAAAACACAAATTTAAATCAAAACTAAACGTGCGCACTTTAATCTTGAATATTTTAATTTTAGAAGGTCACTTTTGTTTGATCTTTCTTCTTGGTTTGATAAGCTGGGAGGAAAGGCAGACTTAGCTCGGTTAACTCGTTATCGCCATACACAAACTCATCAGTTGTTATGTGCGTCAGAAAAACAATCTGATACTGATAGTATTTATTATATTTAGTAAATGTTAAGAGCTACGATATGAATTCATTCATTCATAATTTATATCAGGGATTTTTATAAATTCTTAATAATAAAAAAAATCTCAATTTTAGGGACGAAATTTAAAAAACAAGTACATTTTTTTGTTTGTTTATTTTCTGGATGGAAAAATTTGTAAATTATTTTTTTAGAATTTATTTAAATTATGTTTACAAATCCGGATTGAAAACATAATTTAAAAATAAATCTATAAATATTTGAAAAAAATTTTCGGATATTCCTGTTAATTTAATATTAAAAAATTCAGCAACACACGAAAATATTTTTCTCAAGTAAAATTTCTACACTCCGAGAATTAAATTTAGGATCTCTTTTAAGTTTTGGAGGGTAAACTTAATTATTTGATCACTTAAAGTGATCTAATTTTCGATACTTGTTTAAAAAAAAAAATTATATTGTAACAATATATAAAATATATTTCTTTTAATAAGATATCATGGTATATTTTTTAGTGTCAGCTACTAGAGCCTGGCACTATAAAATAAAAGATATGAATATTAAAAGTTGAATAATTTAATTGGTTCTACATCCAACTTAATATTAGTTTTTTAAAATCCAAACTTAATATTTTTTAGTTTAAAATTCAACTTTTACTTACTCTTTTTAAGAGGTAATTTAATTGTTAAAAATATATTTATTTAAGAGATATAGTCATTTAAAAAAAATATTAAAATATTCTATTGAAAAATTTTTGGCCTATAATTTGTATCAACGCAAAAAAATTCTGATATATACCCATAAAACCGGAAACCAAAAAAGTTTAGAAACCACTGTATTTTATTTTATAAAAGAAAAAATTTTCCACTTAAAAAAATCTGGTGTGATTAAAGAACAGCACAGAACTTTTTATTACAGAAGATAATAAGGTACTGTGCTGTCACGCCAGTGACAGTGTCGAGATATACTGTATTTAGTTTCCCATAACCAGTGGCGCAACCAGGATTTGCTCCTGGGGGGGTTTCCGTGGGGGGGGGGCTGATCTCAAATATTTTTGCCTTGCGGGGAAATTTTTTCCAGTCCGTAAAAAAGAGACGCTAAATTTTTGCCGCCCCGTGGAACCAAATTTTTTTCCATGCGCCGCCCGCGGAATATTTCCTCTTTTGTGGAACCGAAATGATTATACTTTTTCTTTTCTATTTGTAATATATATATTTTGATTTTTTTAAATCTCCTGGGGGGGGGGTTAAAACCCTAAAAACCCCCCTCTGGTTGTCCCTATGCCCATAACAAACTTGACCACTTGCCTATCATAAGTAAAAAGTAAAAAAGTCAATCGATTCAAAATTTCCATAGGCTCTGTGTATTTGATATGTTGACTGCTTGAAATAAACTATGGTTATTTTTCAAAATTTTAATCTCATATTTGGATATATAATACACAATAGAGAAACCTAAATAAATACAAAATTTCATAAGAATTGGAAAAATTTTCTTTAAATGTGTAAAAAGTTCCAAAGGGGACCCCCTTTTGAATCGAAATTAATATGCGAATCTCCATAGGGATTTAACATCGGTTCTATGGAAGAAAGAGCCAAAAAATGAATTTGAAAAATCTAAAATACATCAGTAAAGTGTACTTCAAACAAATTCGACGAAAAATTTTACTGATATACTTTTTAAAGAGCATCTAAAAAATAGTTGATTTATGAATTTTAATCAAAATCGTTAGAGCCAATTTTAAGAAAATCGAAAAAAAACTGAAAAAGTAGCTCAGTAAAGTACTAGTACTTTTTGGCCGGTTTTGATCTAAAGCTTTTTTTCACACCTAAGGGAGGGTACTAAACTTAAATATAAAATTTCAACCTCGTAACTCAATTCCTTTATGCTTTAAATTGAACACAGACCGACCATTTTGTGAAAACTACTTTTTTGTTTCAGGGGACCTCAAAACGTGTATATCCATCCAAATCTCGACATCGAATTTTCGACATGAATTCAATACTTTCTTTCTCTCTCTATATATATATAGACAAGAGAAAGTAAAAATTATTTTTAAAAAAGGAAAAGTTTTCTTTTGTAAAATAAAGTAATTGTTGATTTTTAAATTTGATTAATTCTAATGTTAAAAATTTCTAAATAACTACATCTCTAAAACTTTGCAATCCAGTGAGTAGAAATGAAAAAGAAAAAGAAGAAAGAGAAAAGAAGAGTAGGGCGGAGAGTACCTAACCCACCGTGGTCGACGTCCGAATGCCAGCTGGTTTGGCTACTAAGGGATGCAGGACTCTGTCCATAGTAACCAACTTCTGTAGCTTTGTCTCTTCCTGCAGGTGCTCCTCCAAGTTCCATCTCATCCTCATTGGAGCTGAGTCTTCTCAAGCGTTTTGTCCGAGGCTCTCCAGGGCTATGAGAACTTCTCGGCAGGGACAAAGGACCTGTAACATCATTCAGAAATTAGAAACAGACTCTTTTGAGCAAGCTAAATAAATTTACCAGGCTAATCTATTAATTATTCTTGGATTTGATTATAAAATAATTTATCTTTCTAAATTTAGGTAAAATTTATTGAAATAAAATTGAAGTTTCATATCATCCTGATTTCATGTTAATGTTTTCGAGTATCTAAAGTTTTCTTCTTCAGGAAGCTTAACTTTATTTATTACAAGTGGTAAAGCCTGCTGAAGGCGATCCCTGGACCAGCTTGCTCACTGTTTGGAAATTTCAAATTTCCCTCTTCGAGTTAAATTTTAAATTTCCCTCTCCCGGTCCACTTCCTGTAACTCTAGCCAATCAGCGAGAGAACAGGTACATACATACAGGGACAGGAAGTCAGCCGCTAGCGCTTTATATTATAGTATGATTTTTTTATCCTGGAGATTATATATCTTCTGGCACGGAGTATATGTATAATTAATAATGAGATCAAGGCAGCCCAAAGCAAAATAAAGAAAAAAAAATGTTTTATTTATTGGTCAACACTATGGACGTATCGGCAGTTTCTTTCGGCCTTCATCAGGACATGTGTTTTGTTTGTTTCGAGCTTAGATGGACTCTTGGCAGCTCCTGACACCCTTGAACCAGAAGTCATGTCAAGTGTAGAATGTTCGCACCTATGCCATCTAAGCTCGAGGCAAACAAAACACGACCTGATAAAGGCCGGAAGAATCGGCGAAACGTCGGCAGTATTGTTAAATAAAACAAAAAAAATTTTTCTTTATTTTGTTTTTGGCTGCCTTGATCTCTTCATTGTTAATTCTATATATTCTTAAAAATATCAATGGACATTTTAAATAAATCATAGTGTCTGTACATTCATACGTAAGATATTTACTGGGCATGAAAAAATTAGTTTTTATTTAAACAATCAGAAATTAAATAATCGAATGATGAAAACAATGATTGTGAAGAAAATTTATTTATAATAAAGGGTAGGCAGCCAGCAAATAAAGATGGAAACAAATTGCTCTCGAAACGTCGTTGAAAATATGTAAAAAAAAAAAAAAATATTATTGCTGGCTGTCTATCTTCACTCCTTGACTAATTTTAAACATTATAATTTTTTTGATAAAATGTTAAAGAAGATCTAAATCCTCTTATTTTTTAATATATTATACCAGCAGCAAAGTCCGCCTTAGAGGGATCTGGAACGAGATTATGTAAATCAAGAGTTAAGGGGATGTAGGAGCGGCGACTAAACGTACGTAAAAAAACTAGAGTATTATAAGAAATTTTTCAATGCGATTTTTAAACAGCATTGAAAAACCATAAAAAACAGCGTGAAATATGCATTTGGTTGCAAAACTTTCTTTATCCATTGTATGACGTTAAAAATTTTTACTTTCTTTATTTTGCATATAGTTTTTATCGATTTACCAAAAAAAAGTACTTGGTGGATAAGGATAATTTTGCATTTCAGCTCCATAAATGTCTTCTTCTGTCCTCGCCTTTTTCCCGCAATGCGGGGTCGGCGGACCTCACTATTTCCCTCCAACCCTATCAATCAAGCGTTTTTGCGACCGGAAGAAATAGAACAGGCCGGCCCGTCGTACGGTCTGACGCCTGTTGAAAAGAGGAAGGAAGAGACAGACATACAAATAACTGAAGGACTGTCTGTCCCAGCTCGGGCAGCTCGTGGTCGCCATCCACGTACCCACAAGATGTGGGCCCCTGAGCGAAAGCTCCATAAATGTATTTAATATAAATACATATTGACCCTGGGCCCCCTTGCTCGCCTTTGGCGAGTATCAAATTTATCTTTGCTCACTGTTTACAAAATTTTAAAGTATTAAACTTCCCTCTCTGACTTAAAGTTTTAAATTTCCCTATCTGACTCCACTTTCTATAACTCTTGCCAATCGGCGAGAGAACAGGCACATAACACAGGGGCACGAAGTCAGTGGTATAGTAATGATAATGATATTTTCTAAAGTAAAGAAATGAACAAGAAAAAGAGAAGAAGCCTATCTGATTTTTTGAATGCCACTAAGGGCCGGATGCTTCACTTCTAGTCAATTAACAAATATATCCGACAGATAGAAGATCATTGATATAGTAAATAAGAACAGGCTTAACCTTCGAGTTAAAAAAAAATCACATACGAGTATAACTAGCTATCTGAGGTATAAGGAAAGTTTTGTGAAATCAGCAAATTATTAAAGGCATCATTTATATATATTATTCAAAATTAAAATTAATTAAAATAAATTTTAAAAATTAAAATAATCAATTGAAGCTAATTAATTTTTTAACAAAAATTTAAAAATTTCCAAAAAATAAATAAATAAATAAATAAACAAGGCTTGTGTTCCTAATTTTACCCCTTAGTTAAGGAAGCGTACAAGTATTACGTAACACAATTTTTGAAGATTTTTGACCCCCCCCCATGTAACGTACCGTAACATTTTTTTTGGACCCTCCCCCTACGTTACCTAACGCTCAAGTGGCCATTTTTATCTAAAAGTCACAATTTTGTTGCGCAAAGTACCGGAAAGTCGCTAAAATACCAGTTACGTAACGCGTTGTTCAACCCCCCCCCTCAGCCTGGTAACGCATGGTAACGTTTTACCAGACCACCCTTCCCCCAAATTGCGTTACGTAATACTTGTACGCTCCCTAAACCATATACAGAACTTTGGGTCTTAGCTACCTAATTATGATCTTATTTCATCATATGATCAACTAGATGTAGGAGATAGTTAATTAGAAGTGAAGCAACCGGTGTGAAAAGATAGGTCAAGAGAAGGTCAAATAAAAATTTGTCGACTTTTCCTGTACAGTTATTCTACTACTTATCTTTTAATTAACTATGCAAGAAAAACCTGAACATAGTATTATTGTATATTAAATAAATCTTACTATAATTTCCGGAAGTCATCATAGCTGCGTGGTCGCTTGCAGGAGGTGTGTAACTGTTGCAATAGTAATTAGGATTTTCTAACTTGATGGTGTTCACTGTAGGTTGCATTCCGTTTGTACCTTGCATAATAGAAGCTGAAAATAAACAAAAATTTCAAATCAGTTTAGATCTCAGATCATTTATTATTTGTTACATATTAAGTAAAAAATAATTGAATAGGAGAGAGAGAGAGGAAACGAAGAGAGAGATAAGAAAAAGCAACCAAATGGTCTGGGCATCTAAGTTCGATTGGTCTCGGTTGCACTTATCACGTGATCGCATTAGAGGCCGAGTGTCACCTCTGACCAAATGTCCCGTAAAATGGATGACGAATGGACCAAGGTTTACTAGCCATTAAACGAACTCGGTTATCAAAAAATTATGAGCCCCAAACGAAATCAGATTGTGACTAAACTAACTTATCGATGGCTTTCATTCTCGATCAGGTTTTGATCAAATATTTGATAATTTTTTGAATTCTGAACGAAAATCAAGTTTAAAGACAATAATGAAATAAAAAATTTTCAATGATCGATTTAGAAAAATTTGTGTTATAAGAAATTTAGTCTTGGTCAATTTGTATTATTTCTGACCTCTTATCTTACATATTCAGGTCTATTCTCTAAACAAAAATGTTAACTTCTAACATCTTCTAATAAGCATTAATTCATTTTAACACCTCCGCCTAAAATTGCTATTCTGTAAGCAACAACTTTAACGCCAAAGAGTTAACATTTAGTCAATAGTGTTAAAAATTAATGTCATGCCTTTAATATTTTAACGCCGTATTTAATTCATCAAAATGGCGACTTTAACCAAAAAGTAAGGTTATGATTTTGACAGCTCTGAGATAAAAGCAACATGTTAACGTCGCTAGTTTAGAGAAGTAGAGTTTAGCAGTTTAGAACGCTGGTGTTATTACTTTACTTTCTAACACCCAATTTATGATGTTAAATTTTAACATCTCTTTTTAGAGAATAGACTTGATTGAATTGAGGACACATTTGGAAAAGAAAAACAGAAGGTGATAGAAATGTACATTTTGCTGTATTAAGAAAGCAGAGAAATTTATCTCAACAGTAAATTGAAATTTTTGAGAAGTACATGCTGAGCGAAATACCGACGGTATTCCCTAACTGCAGTTGTTGGTGAACTCGCAACTAATTTTAATAAAATTTCCCAAGTAGAATATATCAAACGTTACGTTTCTATCGCCTACATTCATTTTTCAAATATGTCCGTCATTTTTGATGTCTAATACACTGGTACCTAAATTATAAAGAGCCGAAGGAAAAAATTATAGAAAATTTACTTAGAGGAAAAAGAAAAAAAAGACTGGAATATCCAATCTTAGCTCGGGTAACTCGTGGTCGCCATCCACGTACTCACTATCTGTGAGCCCCTGAGTGATTTTTAAAAATATACTAAAACAAGATTAATAGAATGGAAATATAAGCCTAGCCACTCAAAGGAAGACAAAACAAAAAATTATTTTTAAAAATATATCCTGACTTTAGCCCATTAAGCCGAAAAGGGGAGGGAAAATTTTACTTTTTTTTTAATAAGTGAATAAAGGGCATTTATACACTTTTGTCTATATGAATGTGATGTGTTGTTGTTGCAATTAGATTGCATAAATGTGTGAGTGAAGGTTTGATATCCCAATGAGGTAGAAGTTCTACATGTCTT
Organism: Euborellia annulipes; assembly: GCA_023213315.1. Classification (NCBI taxonomy): domain Eukaryota; kingdom Metazoa; phylum Arthropoda; class Insecta; order Dermaptera; family Anisolabididae; genus Euborellia; species Euborellia annulipes. Next base: position 75,416 of record JAKCPI010012803.1, on the reverse strand, counting down.
TTAATTCAGTGCCATTTCTGGATAGTTGATTTGCATTTAATTCAAAATTTACAATTTAACCGGTTGCTTAACTTCTAGTCAACTAGCAATCTTAACCGAGCGATAGTCAATCATTTAAACACAAAACACGCATAACCTTCGAGATAAAAAAAATGAATTTTTTCACATATAGCTGAGGAATAAGCAAAATTTTGTGAAGTTAGCAACTTAATAAAGACATTTATAAAAATTATTAAAAATAAAAATTAATCAAAGTTAATTAATTTTTTAACAAAAATTTAAAAATTTCCAAAAAATAAATAAAGGCTTGTGTTCCCCTTATACCGAACTTTGAGTCTTAGCTAGTTAACTACGAATCGGGCTCTTATTTAATCTTATGATTAACTAGGTGTGACGAGTCAACTAGCTTATCTGAGGGTTAGCTAGTTAATTAGATGTGAAGCAACCGGCCGTTACTCTTCTTTCTTTTCACTTTGTTAGTTTTAATTAAATTTTAATCGGGATAATCGTACCTTTTGCAGCACCTACCAGAAACGGCTCTGTTATTAATTAAAAGAAATGTTTTTATTATCATCAACACCAGATATGAGTAAAATTTCAATTACCATGACTATAAAAGGTCAGAAATTTTTTCAAATACATTTCTATGCTATATAATAAGAAAATTAAAATTTAAAAAGAGGAAGCTGTTTTCCGTTCATCTTCAGGGCATAAACAAATTTCAGAAAATTATTATTATTTCGAAGAGTTGGTTGGTCTGCCCTGAAGAAGATGCGGAAGACTTAAAAAGAAGGAGGCAGCTGCTCTACCCTTAGACATACATGCACAGGGCTTAAGCTCTTCTCCAGCTTACCTTTTGAAAGTCTCCACAGTTCTTTGGACGAAAAGACGCCAGTGGCTAGTATCGTGTCGTTACAAATGACTCCATTGTAGGGGTTATGTGTGTAGCCTGGAAGACACAACAGATGAGAGGAGCTCAGGTCATTTGATAATATTTCTTTTCGTTCAGCTCAAGGTCAATATCTTTGGTGTTAGAAAATTAATTTATTTATTACATAGCATAGAAAGTTTAATTAAATTTAAAATTTTATTTTATTTATGGATCATTTTGGGTTCAAACCCTCCCGAGTTAATTTAGAAAAAAAAAAAAATGAAGAACCGGATTGTAATTGAAGCATCTATTCACAGAGAGGGATTTCAGGAGACGGTGTGACACAGCAAGTTCTTCTCTTTAAATATAGTCCATTGAGGTAGATTCTAACTAATTTTCAAGGGATATTCATAAACTTGTATATGAAGTCTGTTACACAAACTGTTTATGAATTTTACATTCGAGTATATGAAAAAGTTTATATACTAAAAATCAATTTATTAAAAGTTTCATAAACGGGTTTATGAAAATTTCATACATTAGTTTAAAAAAACTTTGAACTCGAGCTCTTGGTTTCTTCCCTTCATATATGTATGACGCCTCTACTAACTCGACTAGTTAGTTTGTTAAGAATATCATACTTTTTAAGCTATTTAAATTTGATTCATATTTTTTTTTACTTAATAAACCAGTTTATGAATACTATTTCACAAACTGGGTATATTAAAATTCAAGCACGAAAGTATATGAAAAATGATTGAAAACTCATATTTTTTTTGACAGTGTATATTTAATAAAAAAATTAATTATGAATAAAATTTCTTTTCATATTTCAATCTTATCATCTATAATAAATTAATATTTATAAATTTATTTTTAAAATTAATCCCCTCTCTTGTTAATTATTATTGGATCTCTCCAAAAACTCTTTGTCAAGTTCAGTGTTTCCAAGATGGTGGAATTTTTTTGAGGAATGAAAATATTTTTAGACAGTGAGCCACAACAGAGAGGCCGTCGAAAATAGACGACATCAAAGTACGAATAAAAAAGAAAAATATCCGAAGAAAATAGAGAGAATCGATATTGTGTCCTTTTAAATTAATTAAATAATTAATCGAAAAAAATTAAACAATAATTTATTTAAGTAATGTAATCATTTTATTAATAAGTGAAAGAAAAATTAAAAAATAAGATTTTTTGGTGTATAATTAAAGGTTGTTCGGACAGTATCCCGTAAAGCATAATAGAATCTAATTTTTTTTTAAATAAAATTACAAATTTGAATGCATAAATTCATTATTATAATTTAGTCGTGACCCATCATAATTTATAATTGGATTAAGTTAATAATTTAATTACCAAAAATAATAAATGAATGACTTTTGACTTAAGTATTTTTTTTTTACATAATATAGTTCTGGCAACATTTGCATTTAACAGCTGATTATGTTGATCTTGCTGAAGTTTTCACTTGTATTTTATTTATAATATTACAATGAGTAATCCAAATCAGTTTAGGCACAATGGGCAATATCGTAAATTGGAAAAAAATATAAGTGAAAGCAGAAACGCTTTTTATTTTATGCGACGTTGCCACACTGGTCTGAGTCACGTGACTTACTTATTTTTAAATATGGTGGACTGACATTTTCGTGAATTTTTTGTCTTTCTTTGATACGAGTATTTATCAGGCCACATAATTGGATATGTGTACGTTTCGTCTACATTCCCTATAGGCTACATGTTAAATTTCAATTTTTTAATAATTAATTACACGATAACCCTTCGTCAGATCTGCTTCAAAAAATTATTTTCTACGTATGTGATAGTGCTTAACATATTAAAAAATTAGCTTTTAATCTTTATATGTGCCTTAATATCCGAACAACCTTAAACGAACCAAAGATCACTTCAAAAGTGTATCAATGTAACATTCATAGAAATAAATTATTTTTTGAAAAAAGTTTTATGACGGTGAATTTGTACTAAGCGCTAATATTCGTGTGGAGAATATTTTTTTTTTTCAATTAGTGTACGCTAAAGAAAATAGAGCCCAGATAAAGTAAATTAGGCCCAAAATTTTTAAAAAATTACGCCTTTAAAAAAAATTTTTTTGTGTAACGATCTCTATTTATATTATAATAAAGATATATTAAATAATAAAGAGGTTTAAAAATACTCAATGGATAGATAACACGTTCAGTGAAGGAATTTGTAAGCAATTAATGTTCACTTGTTTGTAAACACCTGAATCAGGATCTGCGCGTTGCATTTCCAATTTGTAACTCATAATTATTCGCGGGAGGTAGAAAAAATAAAAATAAAACAAACAACAAGCAAAGGAAGAAGAATCGAACAATCCGAAGTGAAGTTTAGTAGTGAAGAGAGATAGAGAGAGAAAAAAAAAAGAGTTGAACTGCCAACTGTCAAACAACACGTGGGGGTATGTTAGGCAAACGCACACGCACAAACCCTGGGGGACAAGTCAAAAAAAATATCCAGCTTGTAAAGGAAGATTAATAAAAAGAAAAAAATTATTTTTCTTATATTAAGAGCCGGTTGCTTCACATCTAATTAACTAGCTATCTCTGGTATAAGCTAGTTGACTATGAATTTCGAGTCTTTTCACATCTTGTCCCTAAGTGAAGTTAAGCTAATCAGATGATTAAATGAGACTAAGTTCGTTATAAGGGGTGAAATTAGGAAAACAATTTTTAAATAGCTAAAATATGAGAAAAAACTCATTTTTTTAACTCTAAAGTTAGGCGCGTTCTTGTTAACTATATCGATGATTTGCTATCGGTCGGATAAATTCGCTAGTTGAGTATATGTGAAGCAACCAGCCCTAAGTCAATAACTAAGAAATGGGGTGCATAAATTAGTTCGTGTTTGATTTCTGGAAGATAGGCAACACAAATGACCAATACTGCGGAATCAATAGAATATAGGCCTACATTTTTTTTTTTTTTTTAAATATATATAATTCTAAAATTCACAATTTTAAATAAATATAAAAAAACATCGTCGTTTTAGTTGCGTCTTTTTGTTTATTTATAAGAAATGGTTTCTTTGTTTATATATATATAATGAAATGGGAAAAAGGTATGTATCAGGGGCGTATATAGATAAAAATTTGTTGCGCTGATGTCTGTATATCCCTATATATGTATATGTATTTGGGAAATTTCGGGGGGGGGGCGAGCCCCTCGGCCTCTCCTTATATACGCCCCTGTGTATGTATGTATGTATATATTATGTATACGTTCTATAGAAATCCTTAAATATTTTAGAAAATTAATTATAATTAAATTTCTTCGATATGGGAACACAAATCTACTAGTTGGCTTGGGAATTAGAGAGGCAGTTAGTAGCTCTGAGAGCCAGCTTTCCAGGTATAAGAATAGGGTTGTGGGAGGAGCTACGCAACCAGTTGAAAAAAACAGAATAGAGCACATATTGCAATTTGCAACTAACCTAAACTATCTCGGCTATAAGAGTTGGTTATTATATTCAAGAAAAAAGAAATGTACGATTTAATAAATCAGATATTTAAAAATAAATTTTGTATTGCAAAATATCCTAAATTGGAAACTATTATAATTTTATTCAAAGACATTCATTTAAAGAGTGAAGAACGTTGGGGATAACGTCTCACTAATGGAGAGAGTTCAAATTACACACATATAACATAATATCCAAATAAAATTTAGAATTTTGAAAATAAAACCATTTTAGGTATAGGGGGGGGTGGGGGGGAGTAGACGACACATGAATTAAGATGACGATTTTAATTTATTATTTTATAAAATCAAAAGTATTATATTTATGCTTTTAAAATAAAAAAGCAAAATTTCATTCTAACACTTCAGTTTTTTATAAGCGATTAGCTTAGCTCGGGGAACTCGTATAGTACTAACGGGTTGTGAGCCCCTCAAATTTTATTAAAGAAAAAATAAATAAATGTTTCTTAGGCCACTACAAAATCTACAGCGTATTTCCCTGTGTCGTGTATAAATAATGGAACATCCTTAATTTTGATTGAGATACAAACAAAAAAAAGAGATATGAGTATAAAGTGAAAGAAAAGGCGCATTTCATTGGGGGGGGGGGGGAAATAAGCTAAAAACGTTGTCCACAGTAAATACAAATTGAATAAAAAATTAGTGTTGGCTGAGTCCGAAATAGTTTTATCTTAAAACAAATGTCAAATAAACAAATAAGAAAAAAGTGTCAACTTTGATTAATACGACAGAGTAAAAAATAGAAGTATTTCTAAGATACAAAAATAGTTTTAAATTAAGTAAAAAAAATATTGAACTTGAAACATCAGAGAAATTTATTAATTTCTCGACTGAACGAAATTTTGTACTCAATCGGTGTGACATAGTTGAGAGATTAAAAAAATCTTTTTCCGAAAGGAATTAAATAAAAAAAAAAAAATAAAAAAAAAAAAGATGCAGGCTGAGTTTTCTATTGGATAAGAATTTTTTCATGTTGACGTTTGGGGTTAATTTTAGCTGAGGAGCTACAGGATGTCTCTCAAGTCAGGACCACAATGTGGACAGATAGACAGACGTTTAAATAAAATCGCATTTTTTTACTGAGAACAAAGGCGGAGCTACAATTCAAAACGAATTTTGTTAAAAGAGTTTTATGGGGTTTACAGGAGTACAGCTGTGATTTTACACTATCGTCAAAAATATTATAAAAAGTTTAAACTGATGTGAAAACTATAAAAAACTTCGTTCCAAAAAATCTTAATCGTACTTTAAGTGTATTTTACATGTTGACTGCTTGAAATAAACTATGGTTATTTTTCAAAATTTTAATCTCATATTTGTATATTTTATACACGATAGAAAATTCTAAATAAATACACAATTTCATAAGAATTGGAAAAATTTTTTTTAAATGTGTAAAAAGATCCAAAGGGGACCCCCTTTTGAATCGAAATTTACAGGCAAATCCCATTGAGTTTTAACATTGGCTCTATGGTAGGTAAGAAAAGCCGGAAATTTGAATTTAAAAAATCTGAAATACTACATCAGTAAAGCAATTTTCAGGGCAAAATGAGAATATATTGAATACATTTTAAAGTAGATCTAAAAAAAATTGATTTATGAATTTTAATCAAAATCGTTTGAGACAATTTTGGGAAAATCAAACAAAAAAAAAAAAAAAAAAAAAACTGGAAAAGTACATCAGTAAACAATAGTTCAAACAATTTTCACGAAAAATTTTACTGATATCCTTTGTAAAGAGCATGTAAAAAATAATTGATTTTTTTAATTTTAATCAAAATCGTAAGAGCCGATTTTGAGAAATTAGAAAAAAACTGAAAAAGTACTTCAATAAAATACTAGTACTTTTTGGACGATTTTGTTCAAAAGCTTATTTCGACTGTTTGGGAGGGTGTTGATTGTACTATTTTCTCTATGTATATTACATATATAGATAAGAGAAAGTAAAAAACATTATAATGAAATCTTGAGATGAATTATTTATAAAACTTCTGCTTTTGCAATTTTATCTAATTTAATAAATTTTCGCTCAGGGGCCCACATCTTGTGTGTACGTGGATGACGACCATGAGCTGCCCGAGCTGGGTCAGGCAGGCCTTCAGTTCTATGTTTGTCTCTTCCTCTTTCAACAGGCGTCAGACCGTGTGACGGGCCGTCCTGTCCTATTTCTTCCGGTCGCAAAAACTCATGATAGGGTTGGAGGGAGAAAGTCCCGCATCGCGGGAATAAGGCGAGGACAAAAGAAAAGAAGAAGAAGAATAAATTTTCCATCTCAAGATTCCATTATACTAATTTTTTTTAAAATTAACTCTGACCTGATGATGTCCATGAGAAAAAATCGATCGCCTAAAGTTTAAATCATCATTGTATATAAACTTTATCTGTTTTTATTTTAAAAATTTTTCATTAGGGTGGTAATAATCAGGGCCGTTCAAACCCCCACTTCCAGAAAAAAGTTTTCTGTTTATGGTCTAAATAAATTCTAGATTTCAATTTTACGTAGATAAGAATAATAAAAAGAAAACAACTTCTCTATTCATTACAAAGAGAACATATTTATATTATTGTATTATTAGGCCTATTTATGATAATAAGTGCAGCTCACATGTGCAGTTATAATTTTCTTGGTAGATTTAAGAAATGCGCATGAAGACGATTCAAAAAGCGCCTTGTCGCAAAATTCATTAGCGACTTGGTAAGTTGGGTTGCCTGACTTCAAGGCACCACAAATAAACGAACAAATTTTTAATCCCATTTTAAGAAACAATTTTTTACTTTCTCTTACCTATGTATATATGTAATATATATATAGAGAGAAAGTATTGGTTTCATGTCAAAAATTCGATGTCGAGATTTTGATGGATCTTCACGTTTTGAGGTCCCCTGAATCCAAAAAAGTGGTTTTCGCGACATGGTCTGTCTGTCTGTCTGTGTGTGTGTGTGTGTGTGTGTGTGTGTGTGTGTGTGTGTGTCTGTGTGTGTTCAATTTTAAGCATGAAGGAATTGAGCTATGAGGCTGAAATTTTATATTTAAGTTAAACACCCCCGGGACCGACAAAATAAGCTTTTAATCAAAATCGGCCAAAAAGTACTAGTACTTTACTGATGTACTTTTTCAGTTTTTTTCGATTTTCTCAAAATTCGCTCTAACGATTTTGATTAAAATTCAAAAATCAATTATTTTTTAGATGCTCTTTCAAATGTATATTCTCGTTTTGCCCTCAAAATTGTTTGAAGCACACTTTACTCTTGTGCTTCATAGGAAAGATAGGAGAAATAAATGGTTGCCATGGTAACCGAATTTAAATCTTTTTCTTTTTATTAGATTAAAAATCAATTATTATTTAAACGCCCATTTTTTTTTCGGAGAAAACATCTCTCTCTCACACAAAACTATCTTCTCTCTTTCTACGCGTTTTAAATTTTTCTACCTTATCTTCGCATTTGGCCAATGTTAATTTCCTATAGGGATTTGTATGTTAATTTCGATTCAAAAGGGGGTCCCCTTTGGAACTTTTACGCATTTAAAATTTTTTTTCCAATTCTTATGAAATTTTGTATTTATTTACGAATCTATATTGTGTATAAAATGTCCAAATATGAGATTAAAATTTTGAAAAAATAACCATAGTTTATTTCAAGCAATCAACATTTAAAATGCAAGTTTGAAACTAAGGTGCTATGGGAAACTAAATATATCTCGACACAAAAATCTGGTGTGACCAGCACAGTGCACAACTTTCTCTTACCGAAGGGTAAGAGAAAGTTGTGTGCTGTGCGCCAGTCACACCAGATTTTTCTTATTTTTTTCCAAATTCCAAAACAAAAAGGTACAAAAGTTATTTTTGTTGAATGTCAGTTTTTCATACTTTTTTAGTTTTTTAAAAAGAAAAGAAAGGTAAGTATTAAAATAAAAAAAAACTAAACTTCATATGTTTTCTTTTGATTTGCAAAAATAATATTTATAAATAAATTATTTTGTATTTTAATAATAAATTATGAATCACAAGAGGTTTATCTTATCTCTAAGAAGGCCTAGTAAGTAAAAAAAAAGTGTGAAATATTTCTGTATAAACTTTTTGCCAAATTTTTAAAAGTTGTTTTCATCTAATATTTATAAATAATTATTTTAACATGAAGTAATTTACCCCAAAAGTTAATACAGATATACAATTTTAGTGTAAGATAATCACGGATTTATAGAGTATACGGAGAATTTGTTGATAAAAGTATTTCAGACAAAATACATGAAGGAAATGAGCTATGAGGTTGAAATTTTATATTTAAGTTAAAATAAGCTTTTGAACAAAATCGATCAAAAAGTACTAGTACTTTACTCAAGTACTTTTTCAGTTTTTTTCGATTTTCTCAAAATTGGTTTTAACGATTTTGATTAAAATTCATAAATCAACTATTTTTTAAATGCTCTTTAAAAATAGTATAATAGTAAAATATTTCGTGAAAATTGTTTGAAGTACACTTTACGGATGTATTTCAGATATTCAAATTCATTTTCAAGCTCTTACTTCTATAGAGCCAATGGTAAATCCCTATGGGGATTTGCATGTTAATTCCGATTCACAAGGGGATCCCCTTTGGAAATTTTTACACATTTTAAAAAAAATTTTCCAATTCTTATGAAATTTTGTATTTATTCAGGATTCTCTATTGTGTATAAAATATTCAAATATGAGATTAAAATTTTGAAAAATAACCATATTTTATTTGAAGAAGCCAACATTTAAAATACAATTGAAATACACAGAGCCTGGAAATTTTGAATCAATAGACGAAACGCAAATTGTCAAGTTTGGGCAACTAAATATATCTCGACACAAAAAAATCTGGTGTTCCAGTGCACAACTTTACCGAAGGTAAGTCACACCAGATTTTTTTCTAACTCTTATTATCATGTTATTGGAATATCAACATTTTAGAGATAAGTTATCATAGATTTTCGGCTTTCTCTTCAAGATATAGAGAAGTGAGTTTAGAAGATAGAATTTTTTTATTAATAGATAAGAAATAAATAATCAAATAACTATTTTGAATGGATTAAATTTTTTTTCATGAATATGAATCTACGAGCAATTCATAGCCGCGAATCATAAAAGAGAATCTTTAAAATAAAAAATGATTTTTTTCTCTTTATAAATAGTTATTATATATATATATATATATATATATATGTAATTAAAATTTCTCCAGTTAATTCGTGATATTGAGGCAATGCAACGAGATATTTAAAAAAAAATTTATTTGATAAAAGTTATATAATTAAAAAAATCGATATTTTTTAAATATTTATTTATTTAATTTTTCTTAAGAATTTTTCTAAGAAACTTATTTAATCAAAAGATAATTTACATTTAGTTTATTATTGTTAGGTAAGTAAATAAATATATTTTAAAATTAATTTTTCGCTTTTAGTTTCTGATAAAGTCCGCAGGAAAGAGTATTTATGAGATCTCAAATAAAAACAATATTGACCATATAGTATTTATGACATTTAATTATATATGGTATTGAAGTTGTTATTTCCTGGGGGCTAGTACAAAAATCCTTAGAAGATCCAAAGAACAATTTAGAGGTGGGGCATTTTTGCTTTTGTGAAACCGTTTTTTGAAAAATTTTTGATATAAAAAAATCAGCTAAACTATACTACTATGCCTATACTGTCTATATATAAAGAGAAAGTATTAAAATTTCAGAAAATTAAGTGAGATGAATGTCATTTTTTGCCATTAACGCTAGTTTTGTTTTGCTTCCTTCCTATACTGTGTATATGTAAAGAAAGTATGGCATTCATATCTAAAATCAAGTCAAGATTTTGATGGAAATACACGTTTTGAAGTCCCCTGAGTTCAATAAAGTAGGTCCCGCAAAATGTTGTCTGTCTGTTTGTGAACAAAATATCTCAAGAACGAAAAAAAGGTTGAAATTCTATATTTAAGTTAGGTACCCCCATGCCACGTGACAAGAAGCTTTTGAACTAGAATTGGCCAAAGATTACTAGTTACTCTCCTGATGTACTTTTGATTAAAATTTAAAAATCATTTATTTTTTAGATGCTCTTTAAAATGCATATTCTCATTTTGCCTTCAAAATTGTTTAAAGCCCACTTTACTCTTGTACTTTGTAAAAAAGAATGAAAGTTTGGTTGTTATGGTAACAAAATTTAAATATTTTTCTATATTTATAAATTTTACATCTTAAAACTAAATATATAGGACTACCGACACAAAAAATTTGGCGTGACCAGTCAAGGTATTTGGGCAAGAGATGCTTCTTAGATCTTTGTAATTAGACATTAGAATCAAATTTCTATTTAAAATCGTTAAATTAAATGCCAAAAACATGAAAATTCATATAAAAATAATTTCAACAATTTTCAAAAAAAAAAAAATAAATGGGCTTAGCGCAATTTAACATTATATTAACAAGTAAAAAAATACTTTTAAAGTTTGAAAAAGAAAAATAATTAAAAATTAATATTTTCCTATCTTTAGTAAATTTTTACTCTAAATTAGTGCATTATATAAACAACCAACTCAAGAATTGTTCCCAACAATAAAATAAATAAAAAAAAAAAAGATAATAAAAACAATTTACGAAGACAAATTTTTTATTTCCTTTTGCGAGGAAAGCGTTTCGTGACACAAGGACAGTTTTTTTTTTCTGTGAATTTCAACGGAAATCAGTGTGAACTATTTATTGTCTTGGCCCCGGGGCGGATGCAGGGTTGCAAAGGTGCAGCCAGGCGTGCCAACAACGAATTATGAACCTCCCTCAGAGAGCAATCCCGGCCCCTGATAATTCGGGGTCGTCGCTTTTTCGACCTGATATCGCCAATAAATAACCAATGAGAAGAGATAGCCCTTAAAGGAATGCGCAGCCCGCAATTGAGACATGTTCCTGTCCTCCGGCTCCAGCCCTAATGCTCATTATTATTTGTTTTATGGCAAAAATCAATCAAACAAAACCACGTGGATATAAAAATAATTTCAACAATTTTCAAAAAAAAACACAAAATAAATGGGCTTAGCGCACTTCTAACATTATAGTTAACAAGTAAAAAAATACTTTTAAAGTTTGAAAAAGAAAAATAATTAAAAATTTAATATTTTTTCCTATCTTTAGTAAATTTTTACTCTAAATTAGTGCATTATATAAACAACCAACTCAAGAATTGTTCCCAACAATAAAATAAATAAAAAAAAAAAAAGATAATAAAAACAATTTACGAAGACAAATTTTTTATTTCCTTTTGCGAGGAAAGCGTTTCGTGACACAAGGACAGTTTTTTTTTTCTGTGAATTTCAACGGAAATCAGTGTGAACTATTTATTGTCTTGGCCCCGGGGCGGATGCAGGGTTGCAAAGGTGCAGCCAGGCGTGCCAACAACGAATTATGAACCTCCCTCAGAGAGCAATCCCGGCCCCTGATAATTCGGGGTCGTCGCTTTTTCGACCTGATATCGCCAATAAATAACCAATGAGAAGAGATAGCCCTTAAAGGAATGCGCAGCCCGCAATTGAGACATGTTTCCTGTCCTCCGGCTCCAGCCCTAATGCTCATTATTATTTGTTTTATGGCAAAAATCAATCAAACAAAACCACGTGGGATTTAATTTAAAGCGAAAGAAATATCGAAATAAAAAAATCACATCTATTTAATTGGTAAAATAATTTTTATAATCTGGTGTAACGCAACTTTCTCTTATCTTCAGTTTGAAAATTGTTCTGAGCTTGTAACACCAGATTTTTTGTGTCGACGGCATATTTAGTTTCTGACAGTATAGAACATTATTTATAGGTAAACAAAGAAAAATATTTATTTGTCAAGCTATATTTTGTTTCCAAGACAACCATTTCTCCTAACTTTCCTAAGAAGATAGAAAAATATTTATTTGTTACTATGTCAACAATTTTTCATAGCTTTCATATTAAGTACAAGAGTAAAGTGTACTTCAAACAATTTCGAGGGCAAAATGAGAAACTACATTTTAAAGAGCATCTAAAAAAATAAGTGATTTATGAATTTTAATCAAAATCGTTAGGGAAAATTTCGAGAAAAACTGAAAAAGTACATCAGTAAAGTACTAGTACTTTTTGGCGGATTTTATTTAAACGCTTATTTTCAGACCTCAGGAGGTTACCTAACTCAAATATAAAATTTCAATCTGGTAGCTCATTTTCTTCATACTTAATTTTGATCACAGACAGACCATTTTGTGGGATCCTGGACTCAGAGGAACTGAAAACGTGTATTTCCATCAAAATCTCGACATTGAATTTTTATATTTACTCTATATATTATCTCTTTTAGGTATAGTACCCCTTTCCTTATTTTCAAAAGATTTTGTCTTACAACGGGTCGCTTTATATACCCGAGGGGTACTATGTCTAAAAGAACAAATGTCAGTCAAACACGTACTCACAGCCCCTGAAGGAAATTCTGATAATGCTGAGAGAAAAAAAATAAACAAATATATGAGGTACCATCTTTTACCCAGTAAAATATATTTTCATATATTAAATATATTAAAATATTACCTGGTGGTACCTCATACTTTGCTGTTTTTTTCTCCCATCCTCTCATAAAATATAAAGATGATAATTTCTTTCTTTTTTTTTGACTTTTCAGCTGGGATTTCAATCCCTTATGCCATTCGAAATCCTAACAGAGTGAAATTCTAAAATTGAGTCATTTAACCCCGATCTATGATTCTTGGATAAATCTCATATGTTATAATATCCATTTGTTATTATTTCAATTCAAGTGTCATGACTTAATTCATATAATGGTGACATTGGTTGGTCAAAGTAGGGGTATGTTTATGTTTAGTCAGTGAGTCATATGGATGTTGAGTTGTTTCCAGTGAGATTCCATTCAATGGTGGTTGCTTTTGTATAATTATCTTTTCAGTTGAAGATGTTGCCAAAATCATAAAATGTCCCATAAATTATTTATTTCTTAAGTTTATATAAGATAATCTAAAATAGCTCAATAGAAAATAAATGTTTGTTAATATTTTCGAAGTTGATGATGAAGAGAAAATCATTTGATGATTTAAATCCACTCAACTCTGTTGATATTATTTATTTTATCCTTTTATTTCTTAATATTTTTTTTAAATTTAAAAAAAAAATAATATTTAAACAAAACATAACAGCCGGGAATCGAACCCAGGTCTCTCACTTGTTAGAAGAGTGATCCATCTGGATGTGTGAGTTCAATTCGAGTATGTGTGAATTAAAAAATATTATTAATACATTTATTGATCTATGATAATATCCCATTTATTTAAAAGAATGAAGAAAAAGAAGAAAATTTGTCAACTTTAAAAAAAAAAAAATATAAATTTGAAAATATATTATAAAAAAAAAGTTTTAAAGAAATTAAAAAAAAAAAAAAGGGTAATGGAAAAAAATTGTAAATAGACTTTGAAAAAAATACGAAGGGGAAAGAGTTTGTTATGCAAAAATATAACTAATTACAAAGTTTGGCAATAACTTGCTAACTCATTGAAAAATGGCATCGCAATTAACGGCGCAAGTTCGAAAAAAAGACGAAGAAATGGTCAGAAAATAAAAAAAATATAACTCGAGGGGATTTGTCGGTCTACTAAAGAAAAAATTTTCTACAATCCTCCATTTGGAAAATATTTTCTATTGGAATACTTTACGGTAACAATGTATTAAAATGATTAAACAATATTGAATATTAATTAATTATTATGATTAAACAATGTATTAAAATGAAGTCATTGAAAAGCCTAAACGAATATCTTTTTATTTATTTATAAAAACGTTGTTGTGGAGGGTAAGTAGCCTTCTTATCTATTCATATTTATTTTTTGCGATAAAGTGAATTTAAAATAGAAAGTCAATTGATTTAATCGAAGGTTGTATTTTTCCAATTGTTTGAATACGGTATCGTAATTTTTAATCAATTTTACTTGTATATTAAATTCTCCGATTATCTTCAAATCGCTACGTTATTTTAGGGCAAATTGAAATCACAATCAATAGTGAGGATTAGGAAGGGTCGCCTAGCCAAAGTCAAAACAATTAAATTATTATTATTTATTCCTTATTCCCCGTTTATTTGTCTGAGGTGCTTAAATGCACGAATACACACACCTCAAACCCAACCGATCTCTGGCCGTAGTCATTTACCGGTAGCCCGTGAATCCAACTCCTCCTCCTGCGTTCATTCCTAGCTAATGAGCTGATCCTTATTTCTGGTTCCAGCGGGGTCCTTTAATCCAACCTGTTCTATCCTAGTCCCTCAACACCGACGTATAGCCTACTCCTTTCGAAGAATGCATCACTAAGAGGGAACCTTCTTTACGTCCCTTCCACAGAACGGGATGTCACAGCAACTCTCCTGGGTGGGGGCAATTGTGGTGAGATCCAATAATCCAATCCACTTCCTGTTTGAGGATTTGTTTACATTAAATAAATATTTTTATTTAATGAAAAAATCACTCAAACCCAGGATTTGAACACGGATCTTCTTTGTGGAAGCCGACATCCTAGCCCACCCTGAACAACCTCAAGCAATGTAACCTTCTATACGGAGGATCGCGGGTTCGGGCCCCAGGCAGTCCGAAGATTTTATTTAAGCCATTTGGATACCAAATGGCTTAAATAAGAATGCCTGGACCCCAAATAGATATATTAAACAGTAGTATCGTTAAATGGCCCAAGTTGCCGAAAAGAATGTGTGAATGTTTGTGCGAATATGAGTGTGAGTGGGAAAAAAGTGTGTTAAAAAAAAAAAGTTCTGAAGATGACATAATTAAAATTAAAAATCCCGAGAATTGATCTAATTTTTAGCTACAGACTTCTTCGTGTACAATCGGTCCACAAGTGCCTGAAATGCTCGAGAGTGGAGCCTTGAGCTTAGGCAACCAAAATGCTTAGCCGTCGACTTTGCACTTTTAAAAGTAACTTTTCCTCTTCACTTGCATTAAAAAAAGATAATTTATATAATTTTAAAAATAAATCATTAATTTTAATGTAGAAATAGATGAGCAGGTCTCATTCACAAAGGCTCATCTAAACACAAATAAATCATCTTTTTTTTAATGTAACTAAAGGGGAAAACTACTTTTAAGACTACACTTCCGATAGCTAAGCATTTTGGTTGCCTAAGTTCAAGGCTCTACTTTCGAGCACATCAGACACTTGTGGCGTTGACTGTACTATACTTATCTTGGGTATTTAAAAATACATGATTTTGTTTTGCTAATTTTTTAAAATCTTCTGCATTCTATCTCAAAATAGATCTCAATTTATATAAATTATTTTAATTTTAATTTATCGCTCGTTAATCCTGTCATTTTTGTCTTTTAAATTATTCCTCTTTCAATAAGTTAACTCATTATTAAAATTATTTTTCTTTCAAAAATCATAAAAAAAACATATCATTAATATCAGGATGATTTATAGGATATTTTTAGGAAAAGAGAGTATTATTCAAATATCGTGTTACTTATTATTTTGGGAAAAAAGATGATAAGTGAATTACGTAAAGAAATTGATCCTGATGAATGAAATAATCGAAAAAGAATCTGAATAAATAGATTTTTAATGAAATCAACGCGAGATGAGATTTTCCCCCTTCAAATACACACAGCTAATTAAAGAAAGTAAAATTTGTGTACTTAAAGAAAAATAATTAAAGGATAATTTTTGCACTTAAAGTGTCCTCAAGTTAATAATGAAAATTTAAACCAAGCTTAGGCGAGATATGACCTTGAGCCGCCTGGATTAATATATGGGATTATAAAATATGTTTTAATAAAAGCCGGCAGAAATGTCAATCGAACAACGAACGGGAAGGAAAAAAAAAATCGTTGAGTTTACCTTTGAGCCCCCTGGCGTCGTCATCTTTCTCGTTATTGTTATCACACAATCCACTCAGCAGCTCTGAAAAGATAGAAAAAATTTATATTAATAAAATTATCTAGTCAACTAGCAAACTTCTCGGATCGATAGCAAATCATCGATATAGTAAACAAAACCTTCAGGTCAAAAAAATTAGTTTTTTCACATATACAGGTCTATTCTCTAAGCAAAAACGTTAACTTTTAACATCTGAAATAGGCGTTAATTACTTTTAACACCTCCTTGCCTCAAATTGCTATTCGCCAAAGCGTAAATAGTGTTAAAAATTGTTGTCATATCTTGGGGCGCCTTTAATATTTTAACGCGTTTAAAGAGAGAGCGCATTTAATGCATCAAAATGGCCTCTTTAACCTAAAAAGTAAGGTTTGATTTTTTTTTTTCTTTTGTTTTTATTGAAATTTTTGGAACGAAGTTCTTTACCGCGGCTTAAGCAGGGTGAATTGGGAGAAAATGTAACGTAACAAAAACGCGTTCCTAACAAAAATGCGTTCCCAGCGCCCGAGCGACAGCGGAGGAAGACGAGATTAGCCGAAGTCTTGGCGAGGCCACGCCCACCTTCTACTTCTCTTTATTTCCTTCTATCTACCGGCCAAATTATATTCTGAGTTGAAGAAAAGAGGTGAGGAACTTCGTTCCTGTCGGGGTTCCTACGACCCCACACTTTTGCTTTTTATTTTTATTTTTCTTAGGAGGAAGTGGAAGGATATCCCTCTGAACAAATCGGTCGGTTTAGGTTTAAAAGATAAGTAGGCCCTATTAAGAGCGATAATTGTAATAATATTATGAAATTATTTTTCTTTTTCAGATTCAAGAAGAAAATCTATGCATGGAAGTATATTGTATGTGCAGCAATGAAAATCTCTGATTTAATCAATTCAATAAACCTAGATATTTATTTTAATGACTATTTAATTTTATTACTAAATAAAAACAGAATTGACAAAATTGTGAAATTTTCACGCTAAATAAAACAAACTAATTGGATAATTGATGAAATTTGCCCCTCGAGACTGACGGGTCGGGACTTGAGCAGGTGAGGAGCCAAACACCTGTTGAATGGCCCTCTGAAAATCAATGGTCTTTTTTATCTTACTTTGCACACAAGTCTCGACAGACTTAACAGATCCGATAAAATGAAACTTTGTCAGATATAAATCTATTCAATAAAATGACTTAATTGAAAAACCTGAAACCCAAGAGCTCAGCTCTATATATGGTAATTTGATTCAATCCAAATATTTTAATTTATAACTTTGTCAAAAGGGATAATTAAAAAAAAGTCATTTTGAAAAGGAGTTTTTTAGATGCTAGAAGGTAATGAAATGCATGGACAAATTAATATCTATTCATTTCGTTATTTTATTCAAGAGTTATTTATTCAGTCTGATAAGATCATTTAAAAAATTATTTATCTAACATAGAATTTTTTTTTTTTTTTTTTTTTTCAAATTTTCAAAATCTTTTTAATGTTCAAATTAAAAATTATTTTCTTTGATAAGATAATAAAAAATCTGGTGTGATAGTCGCTGAGCACACAACTTCCTCTTAACTTGAAAGTTGTATTCAGTACTTGTCACACCAGATTTTTGGTGTCGACATTTATTTAGTTTCGGGTTGTACCTACATTAGAATTCAAAATATAAACTTTATAAAAAAAATATTTATATTTTATTACCATGGCAACTATTTCTCCTATCTTTCATATGAAGTACAAGGGGAAGTATGCTTCAAACAATATTGAGAGCAAAATGAGAATATACATTTTAAAGGCTCTAAATTTCAATCGTTAAAGCAAATTTTTGAGAATATCGAAAAAAACTGAAAAATTGCATTAGTAAATTACTAGTAATTTTTGGCCAATTATGTTCAAAAGCTTCGTGTTAAGTGCCAGAGGGGTACTTAACTTAAATATAAAATTCCATCCTAGATCTTTTCGTTCTTGAAATATTTTATGCACAATCAGACGATACGACCTTTTTTTAGATTCAGGGGAACTCAAAACGTGTATTTCTATCAACATCTCGACATTGAATGGATACAATTCTTGCCTCTCTATATCAGTGGTTTCCAAATGGTAATCCGCGAGGTAAAATTGAAGGTCCGCAAGGCCGGTGTCATTATTTAAAAAAAAATGATTGTAAATTTATAAAAATTATTATTATTACACTAGTCGCAAAATCGGGCAGAAGGCCCATTTTTTCCCTTATCATGTGATCATTTATTGAGTAATATGGTTTATCCAAAAAAGCAAAATGTCTTGTAAAGTTTGAGTCCATAATGGTTGCGATATATCATTTGGTTGCGGAGATATAGAAGAAAAACTTTTTGAGGTATAAAAAATATTTTAAGAATTTTTTAAAGTGGTCCGCGGGAAATTAAGTGTAAAGTGTTCCGTGGCTTAAATTTAAATGGGAACATCTGCTCTATATATATATAGTAAGAGCAAGTAAAAATCAAATTGATTGCTGGAATATGAAGCATATCAGAATAATTGAATAGGATCGTAGATATAAAGACGGCTACACAGGTAACTGCAAACATGACAAGAATGAACAATCGTTTTGTGTAGAAGTTTTGAAAATAAGCATTTTCATGTTCAATAGCTTGTAGAAAAAGATTGCAGATGCATGCTTTTTAAGTTTGCAGATACATTAAAGACTACCCTCCCCTTTAAAGAGGAGGGATATTTTTTACAAATTGGTCAATAGTATATTGAGGGGCGATGAAATTTAAAAGAAATCAAAAAATATTTTCAAAAAACTGCACATTTTAGAGTATGCATCACAAATAGCGTATTAGTATTAATATCTTTCAATTCTTTGATTATTTATATGTGACCTTAGCATTAAATAGAAAACCTTCAGAAGGGATTACCAGATGAAAAAGAGAGGAAAAAATTAAAGGGACTAGAAACATAAACAGGGGAAGGACTCTAATCAAGAGAAATCCCTTCAAAAAAAATGAGACAGGAAAATTTGGTACGGAAACAAAAAAAAAAAAAAAAAATTGGATGGAACAATCAAAATAAAAGAAAGGGGAAGGAAGTGGGGTGATTTGATTGACCAAAAGAAAACAAATCCCTCACCCTTTTTATGTTGAAAAAAATCAAAGTTCTAACTCACCATGACTGTTGATGAAGTTGGCCAGGTATAGGTCAAGTTCTCGGACGGACACATTGATGTGATAGGGATTGACGCAGAGACCGGGATGTGCGCATTCTGGCGATTTCTCCAATCGCTCTCCATCCGTGGACTCGAGAGGAATTGCTTTGAAAAGGATCACCATCACGAGATCTAGTCTCCAAACCTGAAATTAAAAATAAATATATTATTAGTATTGATAAAATCCTCTTAATTCTATTTTTATTGAGAATTTTTGATAGATATTATTTAAATTGAACATAAGTAAATATGAGGGAGATCGGAAGATCAATGGCGACAAGAGGAGTGGGGGATTCCCTCCAGCGCATAAACCAGGCTTATCCATTTTTCATTTCTCATAAAAAGTATTGATATTTGGAACGATACTTGTCAGCTATTTTTTTTTTAACGATTTCTAATCTATAGAATAAAACTAATTCCTTTTATGAAGATTGTTTGCTATTTAAAGTAAACTCTAATAACAAATTCATCAAGTTCTAACATTTGTCAGACAAGCAAATGTCAACTTTCATCAAGATATGTTTGTGATTGATTGTTGGCAAAAGGAGACCTTTGATGTTCAAGGTAGTGTATCGGATACTCAATGACAATGACCAAAAAATACTAATATAGAAAAGACTAGAAGAATTTAGGTGACAGTGATATGAATAGTTTGATTCATTTGACGGAAGAAATAAAACAGCAAAAATTTTCAGGAATCGCCTTATACCAGATAATTTGCAAATATTTCGGCCGGCCTAACGCATGGCCATCTTCAGTGCAGGATATATTGAATATCTATATATATTCAATATATCCTGCACTGAAAATGGCCAGACTTTAGTCATAAACGATCGTTCGGCCTATTGTCTGCTTTGAAAAAGGTATTTCTCATACAGACAAGCTGCCATTTGGGCTGCCTAGCTACCGGGCTTTAGTCTCAATACTATTGCAATAGATGGCACAGTGAGAGTCAATAATAAAAAGAACATCATTCCATTTTTTTACAATTATTTTTATAAAAATAGATGGATAACTTTATTGAAATTCTCTTCTTCTTTTGAATCAGAAAAGTTTTCAATAAAATTTTTTTAAACAATGAAATAGTCACACTAGAAAACGCATAGGACTACTTTAATATCCATCAACACTGTTCAGTCGGCGTCACAAGTGTATTAGAGCCTTGAACTTAGGCAACCAAAACGCTTAGCCGTCGGAAGTGTTGTCTTAAAAGTAGCTTCTCCACTTAAGTTGCATTAAAAAAGATTAGGCCTATTTATTTTAAAAATATTGGTTTGGTTGACTAAGCCCAAGGCTCCATTCTCGAGGACATATTTATATATAGTTTATTTTTTCATAAACTAACATTGAAAACGAAATTTCGTAAGTATTTTGAGGTATCACTATATCAATTATTTAAAAAAATTTATTTAATTAGAAGGGGAACAGTGATGGCAATGTGCCGAAACCGTCTTATCCGGTGTGCAGTCGTCAATAAAATCGTAATAATGAAATATTAATTTATTTTATTATAATTTTCAAATTAAACATCTTAAAATAATTAATTAAAAAATTTTATTTCTTTTTCTCCCTTGACCGGTGTGTCGGAAGTAAAGCATTAGGGGTCGGGTTCGCAACCCGTTACAAAATTTGTTTCAATTGAATTGGCAACCAATCACTTAAAATAAATATTAGATGCCAAAAAACCTTTAAAAAAATTTAAAAAAAAATTTCTTCAGGGTTTATGTTTATTTATTTATACATGTTATGGGGAAATTTTTTAGTCTATGACAAAAATATTTACTTATCAATGAGGGATGGCAGTCAAAAATGAAATTTAAATTAATCTTTTATCCAATTTTTACTTTCTCTTACCCTATATATGAAATATATAGAGAGAGAAAGTATTGCGATCATGTCAAAAATTCGATGTCGAGATTTTGATGGATATACATGTTTTGAGGTCCCCTGAGTCCAAAAAAAGTGGGTCCCGCAAATTGGTCTGTGTGTGTGTGTGTGTGTGTGTGTGTGTGTCTGTATGTGTGGAACCATTTTTTTAGCATGAAGGAATTGAGCTACCGGATTGAAATTTTATATTTAACTTAGGTACCTTTGAAGAATCTCAAAATAAGCTTTTGAACAAAATCGGCCAAAAAGTACTAGTACTTTACTGATGTACTTTTTCAGTTTTTTTCGATTTTCTCAAAATTCCCTCCAAGGATTTTTTTTTAAAATTCAAAAATCAATTATTTTTTAGATGCTCTTTCAAATGTATATTCTCATTTTGCCGTTGAAATCTTCTGAAGACCACTTTACTCTTGTTCTTCATAGGAAAGATAGAAATGGTTGCCATGGTAACGGAATTTAAATCTTTTTTTTTTTTATTAGATTAAAAAATCAATTATTATTTAAATTCCCATTTATTTGTGTCTTTAATTGCTTAGGAGAAAACATATATATCTCTCTCTCTCTCACTTGCAAACATTATCGCCTGTCTCTCCGCCTTCTCTCATAGGCCTAATGTTAATTTCCTATAGGGATTTGTATGTTAATTTCGATTCAAAAGGGGGTCCCCTTTGGAACTTTTTAGGCATTTAAAATTTTTTTTTCCAATTCTTATGAAATTTTGTATTTATTTACGATTCTATATTGTGTATAAAATGTCCAAATATGAGATTAAAATTTTGAAAAATAACCATAGTTTATTTGAAGCAGTCAACATTTAAAATGCAAGTTTGAAACTAAGGTGCTATCGGAAACTAAATATATCTCGACACAAAAAATCTGGTGTGACCAGCACGGTGCACAACTTTCTCTTACCGAAGGGTAAGAGAAAGTTGTGTGCTGTGCGCCAGTCACACCAGATTTTTTTTGTTTCAATAGCCGACTCAAAACGCGTCCTTCCTCAGGACTTACTATCAATGAAACAAATATGCATAATAAAAATGGACTGAATACATTTTTTTTAAACTTTTGTCAATTTTCATTAAGCAAATTGAGCATAGGTCCTGACGAAGGATGCGTTTTGCATCTGAAACGTCGGCAATTGAAATAAAGATTAATTTAAATTTTCTAATTTGATTCCTGGCTGCCATACCTGCTCATACTATACAACCATTACCTCACTTATATTCATCAAATTGATTTTTGTTTGTATAGGCCCTACATAAAATACAGTATATTTGTTATCAATTTCATCACTTAGTAATGAAACTTTATTAATAGGAGAGGTTAATTTTTCGGATGCGTGTAGATATCAATCACCTATATAATAAGATTAGATAGAATGATTTAATTGGTGTTTGGAGAGCCTTCTCCCTCCCCGACCATCACGAGTTGTTTACGCAAAGAAGGGATGCAAATGCGAGGGAGTTAGGGGATTCCCAAGGGCCCATTGGGGCATATTTAAATAAAAACCGGGCGATATTTTTCGGTTGGTGCTCTCTTTGTGGGTTGTTTCAAAGGCCGCCTGGCTGCTACTCGCCCACGGGCTTATAGGTCAGCAACGGGTCGGAGTTTGAGCTTTTATTGCCTGATAAAAATCATATGTAGCGAAAATATCAACCGGAATGTCATTTGGCTTGTGAAACAACCAACCCCTATCCTTGAGTTGAAAAACCCTGGAGAGATTATTGAACAGGTACTCTTTATTATTTTAAAAATCTGGTGTGACTGGTCTTAGAGAACACTACCTTCGGCAAATAAAAGTTGTGTTCCGTGCTTGCCACATCAGATTATTTGTGTCGACATATATTTAGTTTCCAATAGTACGGTACATTTAAATTATATATAAAATTTATAAATAAAGAAAAATCTTATATTTTGTTACCATGGCAACGATTTTTTCTATTTTTCCAATGATGTACAAAAGTGACATGTGTTTCAAAAATGTTTGAAAGCAAAATGAGAATATACATTTTAAAGAGCAAAAAATAATTGATTTATGAATTTTAATCAAAATCGTTCGTGCTAATGTTGAGAAAACTGAATAAGTACAGTGAGCGCCACAATTAAATCCCCACCTGATAGCTATAGGCTTAAGTATATGGGTGAAATAATTTTAAATTTGAAAAGGTAAAATAAAATCATTTGTACTAGATTTTACGTTTTAGCTTTTCGGTCATTAAAATTATTTCACTATACACCATATACTTAAGCCTATAGCTATCAGGTGGGGACTTAATTGCGGCGCTCACTGCTACATCAGTAAAGTGCAGTAAAGTACTCTTAAGCAGACAGGGTAACTAAAATAAATTACAAATTTCACCCTCCTAGCTCTTTTAGTTCTTGAGATATTTAGTTCACCGACAGACCATTTTTTTGGACTCATGGAACCGAACCTCAAAACGTGTATTTCCGTCAAAATCTCTACTTCGGTTTTTTGAATGTATCCTCTCTATAAAACATAGAGGTGACAGAAAGTAAAAATGTTGGGAATTATGCAATATTTTTAGCGAACTTCTTAATTCTACTTTTACATTCTCTTACCTATGTATATATGTAATATATATATATAGAGAGAAAGTATTGGATTCATGTCAAAAATTCGATGTCGAGATTTTGATAGAATCCAAAAAAATCTGGTGTGACTGGCGCACAGCACACAACTTTCTCTTACCCTTCGGTAAGAGAAAGATGCGCACTGTGCTGGTCACACCAGATTTTTTGTGTCGAGATATATTTAGTTTCCGATAGCACCTTAGTTTCAAACTTGCATTTTAAATGTTGACTGCTTGAAATAAACTATGGTTATTTTTCAAAATTTTAATCTCATATTTGGACATTTTATACACAATATAGAATCGTAAATAAATACAAAATTTCATAAGAATTGGAAAAAAAAAATTTTAAATGCGTAAAAAAGTTCCAAAGGGGACCCCCTTTTGAATCGAAATTAACATACAAATCCCTATAGGAAATTAACATTGTTTCTATGCGAAGATAAGGTGGAAAGGGAATTTAAAAAGAGTAGAGACAGGCGATAATGTTTGCAAGTGAGAGAGAGACATATATGTTTTCTTTGAAACAATTAAAGACACAAATAAATTTAAAAAAAATGGGAATTTAAATAATAATTGATTTTTAATCTAATAAAAAGAAAAAGATTTAAATTCCGTTACCATGGCAACCATTTCTATCTTTCCTATGAAGAACAAGAGTAAAGTGGTCTTCAGAAGATTTCAACGGCAAAATGAGAATATACATTTTAAAGAGCATCTAAAAAATAATTGATTTTTGAATTTTAAAAAAAAAATCCTTGGAGGGAATTTTGAGAAAATCGAAAAAAACTGAAAAAGTACATCAGTAAAGTACTAGTACTTTTTGGCCGATTTTGTTCAAAAGCTTATTTTGAGCGTGTGGGAAGGTACCTAAGTTAAATATAAAATTTCAATCCGGTAGCTCAATTCCTTCATGCTAAAAATCTGTCCACACATACAGACACACGCACACACACACACACACACACACCACACACAGACCAATTTGCGGGACCCACTTTTTTGGACTCAGGGGACCTCAAAACATGTATATCCATCAAAATCTCGACATCGAATTTTTGACATGATCGCAATACTTTCTCTCCTATATATTTCATATATAGGCTAAGAGAAAGTAAAAGTGGTTTTCGCGACATGGTCTGTCTGTGTGTGTGTGTGTGTGTGTTCAATTTTAAGCTTGAAGGAATTGAGCTACGAGGTTGAAATTTTATATTTAAGTTAAACACCCCCGGGACCGGAAAAATAAGCTTTTAATCAAAATCGGCCAAAGAGTACAAGTACTGATGTAGTTTTTCAGTTTTTTTCGTTTTTCTCAAAATTTGCTCCAACGATTTTTTTTTTAAATTCAAAAATCAATTAATTTTTAGATTCTCTTTAAAATGTATATTCTCATTTTGCAATTGAAATCTTCTGAAGAACACTTTACTCTTGTACTCCCTAGAAAAGATAGGAGAAATGGTTGCCATGGTAACAAAATATAAATATTTTCCCATACTTATAAATTTTATATCTGAATTCATATGTTCCGTACTGTCGGAAACTAAATACATGTCGACACAAAAAATCTGGTGTGACAAGCACAGAACACAACTTTCGATTACCGAAGGTAAGAGAAAGTTGTGTGCTGTGCGCCAGTCACACCAGATTTTATATATATATATAGAGAGAGAGAGAAAGTATTGGTTTCATGTCAAAAATTCGATGTCGAGATTTTGATGGATCTTCACGTTTTGAGGTCCCCTGAATCCAAAAAAGTGGTTTTCGCGACATGGTCTGTCTGTGTGTGTGTTCAATTTTAAGCATGAAGGAATTGAGCTATGACGCTGAAATTTTATATATAAGTTAAACACCTCCCGGGAGCGTGAAAATAAGCTTTTAATCAAATTTGGCCAAAGAGTACTAGTACTTTACTGATGTAGTTTTTCAGTTTTTTTTTTTTTTTGATTTTCTCAAAATTTGCTCCAATGATTTTTTTTTAAATTCAAAAATCAATTATTTTTTAGATGGTCTTTAAAATGTATATTCTCATTTTGCCATTGAAATCTTCTGAAGACCACTTTACTCTTGTATTTCATAAGAAAGATAGGAGAAATGGTTGCTATGGTAACAAAATATAAATATTTTGCCATACTTATAGATTTTATATCTGCATTCAAATGTTCCGTACTGTAGGGAACTAAATATATGTCGACACGAAAAATCTGATGTGACAAGCACAGAACACAACTTTTGATTACCGAAGGTAAGAGAAAGTTGTCTGCTGTGCGCCAGTCACACCAGATTTTTTGGATATAGGCTGTATTCACAAAACGATTTGACTATTTTCTTTATGAATATTTAGTTGGATCAATTGACAAGAATTTGTATATTTTATCATACACTACTCATGTGTAAGAGTAACAAATTGATTTCCGGGCAAGTGCACCTCCCCCGCCCCTCCAACCCGAGCAGACATGATTTTTTTTAACAAAAATGTAAAAATAAATAAAACAGGAATATGTTTCTTATTTTATCCTTTAGTTAAGCTTATGTCAGACCTGACTTCAATTTTGACTGAAGTTAAATGAATAAATTTGGTTCGAAATTTTAATTTTAATTCCATTTCTGTCACTGCCAAACCAGGAATATAAATATTATTGAATTAATAGTAAATGTAGATATCAAAGTTTTTATTAAATGAACTCAGATTTCCCCATCTAATTTTAAAATTAGCAATAATTCACGAAGTTTGTGAAGGTCAGATAGAGCAAAGTCAAGAACCCCGCGTTAGAAATAATAAAATGTAATTCTATACTAATGAAATCATTTCTCAATATTCTTATCTATGACTAATTAGAGTGTTAGTAATTTTAATTTTTCTTTCGATTCTAATAAATCTGTTTTTAATTGATTTTTAATGAGATTAATATAATCAGACAAAATATTCTAATTCATATATCAAAATAAATCAAATGTTGAGAATGTCGATTTATTTTAAATTTTACAATACTATTTTTTTTGTAGGCAAATTTTTATAAATGATATTTTGTCTTTACCAGGTATTTGTCTATTTTTTTTATGGTGCGACTTAAGCAAATACGGCAAATGAAAATTAATTATAGAAAAAAATAGATGGTGGTGGTTACCTTATCAGCCTGTCGGAGGCAGTCAATTCTGCGCATCTTGCCCTTTTGGTCGGGGTTCGAAAGCACACACATTGCAGGCTTTTTGCCCGTGATACTAAGCACAAAATCTTCTCGGCATTCCTGAGTGATGTCCTTTCGTAATTTGCCAAGAAGCCGAGATGCCCACTTCTGCTTCACCTCTATCTTTTCACCCTGAAACAAATAGAATCGAGATATTAAAATCTATCCTATTGTTAAATATATTGAAAGAAATACTACTTATAAATTCTCAAAAGGTTTTGAATTTTTAATAATAAAAATAATAATAAAGGTTAATTTAAATAAAATGTGATCTAAATCGTCATTTGGACACGCCATTTTCTGACGTCACTCTGAATTGTTTTTACTTTCTCTTACCTATATATGTTAATATATGTATATAGAGAGAAAGTATTGATTTCATGTCAAAAATTCAATGTTGAGATTTTGATGGAAATATAGGTTTTGAGATACCCTGAGTACAAAAAAAATGGATCTCGCAAAATGGTCTGTCTGTTTGTGTGTGTGTGTGGATCAATTCAAAGCATGAAGGAATTGAGTTATGAGATTGAAATTTTATATTTAAGTGAAATAAGCTTTTAAATAAAATCGTCTTAAGAGTACTAGTACTTTACTGATTTACTTTTTCAGTTTTTTTTTTTTTCGATTTTCTCAAAATTTGCTGCAACGATTTTGATTAAAATACATAAATCAATTTTTTTTTTTAATGCTCTTTAAAATGTATATTCTCATTTTGCTCTCAAAATTGTTTCAAGATCACTTTACTCTTGTCCTAATATAGGTTGCCATGGTAATGCTTCTTTTGTTTATAAATTTTACATCTTACAGTAAATTCTATCTAATATAGGTCCTAATGTCGGGA
Source organism: Euborellia annulipes (assembly GCA_023213315.1). NCBI lineage: Eukaryota > Metazoa > Arthropoda > Insecta > Dermaptera > Anisolabididae > Euborellia > Euborellia annulipes. Next base: position 47,441 of record JAKCPI010012803.1, on the reverse strand, counting down.
ACTAAATATATTTCGACCCAAAAAATCTGGTGTGACAAACACAGAACATAAGAAAGTTGAGTGCTGTGCGAGCAGTCACGCAAGTTTTTTTTTTTTAACGTAAAATAACCCACACAGCACAAAATATTGCAGCCATGTTGCAGAAATATTAGGAATCTTGCATAAATTGCCAATTAATATTGCAGGAATATTGCATCAATATTGCAAATCTTGCAAAATATTGGCAACATTGCTGTAATATTGCAGCGGCAATATTCCAAGCTAGGAATATTGCAGCAACATTGTGTAATAATATGCAAGATGTATTCTGGCAAGACTTTATAAAATGGAATTTAACGTTATTTGATTCAAGCAAAATAACATTATAAATAATAACATTTATATATATTGAATGTCTATCAATAAACATTGCAACGAGGCAACACGAACACAACAAACACTGTATATCACACATTGCATCGATGTTGCAGCAATATTGCATCAATGTTGCTGCAATATTGTCAATATTGAGCAAGATTGGCAATATTGCTGCAACATTCCAGCAATATTTTGTGCTGTGTGGGAAGTTTTTAAAAATTTCTATACATATTTTGACAAGGATATAAATTCTAAGTGATTATGATCTAATAAAATAGAGCCTAGGAAATTTCTAATTAATGATATGATACGATGTGCTCATTTCCTCCCTCAAGCTTAATTTTAATGCACTCCTAAGGGACGATCAGCAATAATAATAATAATAATAATAATAATAATAGAGCGTAGTTCATCAGATTACTATTCCACTCTTGTAGCTTGAGCCACCCTATAGGCAAGTATTTATAGAAAACGTCCTAACACGAAGTATTTATTATATACTATTTTTTAATCCATGTTGGAGTCTATGAAATAAACAACGGCCCTAATGGCGTCCACATGTGGTACCTCTCGTGTGCTTGTATTTATCGAAATATGAGCTTTATTTGTCTTGTAAACGTATCGAGCGGTGGTTTTGCCAGTCCACCTTGTTTAAGACCATCTCACTCCCTTCCTCTCAATAACATCCCTGCTTATATTACAATCCAATGACTAATCAATAAAAAAATTTTAAATTTAAATATTTTTAGTAGGCCTATATTAAATTATTGAATTTTTTCTATTAGTTTATGTAGTGTAATAATTAAATATTTTATATAATTTATATTTGAAAATAACTGGATTGTTCGAGTTGATTGATTAGACTTTCAAATGGAAGTTTACTCGAAGTAACTTTTGATGTTTAAAGGTGAAAATTAAAACAATTTTTTTACTTTCTCTTTTGTTTTAGGTTGGAATTTTTTGCAATTGTTTCTATACAGAGTTTAACAGTTTCGGAGATTCATAAACTCTATCTTCAGGCTACACAAATTCAAAGATTCGTTTTTTTTTTTTATATATATATTTAACATTCTACAAAGATCCGTTTTTTTTATTCTTAGAAATTTAACATTCTACAAAACAGATCTTTGAATTTTTGTAGCGTCAAGATGGAATCTATGAAAGTTCGAAACTCTTAAACTCTGTACAAAACAGTCGCAATAAATTCCAATCTATAGGTTGAAATTTATTGCTTGTTTTATAAAACAAAAAAATTGTTTTACTTTCCACCTTTAAACATCACAAGGTACTTCGAGTAAACTTCCTTTTGAAAGTTTAATAATATGATTTAATTATAAAATTAAACACATATAAAGATAATCTTTTATTTGTGAACTAGATTTTTGTGCGATAATTTCAGATATTGACTGAAGGTGTGATTTAGAAAATTTTCATCATTTGGAACGAGCACAAATTTTATAAAGACTCAAATCAATTACATTTAAGAGGGTCAACAAATCTTTCTTCAGGACTAACGCCTCCTTCGTTAGTCTTGAAAAAGGATGTGTTTGCTCTCCAAAACGTTTACTGTTTGGCAGAGCCGCCGAGAGCCTTGCGGTTCCCCGGGGGTGTTAACTACTACGTCACCCGCCCAAAAAAAAAAAAAAAAAAATATCATAATATATGCGCTTGGGAAGGGAGAAAAAAATATGAAAAATTAAAATTGAACTTAAAAGTTCTGAACATTCTCAAAAGTAAACATTTCTTGAAAATATTTTGCTAGTCTTTTTTGTCATGAGAAATTTTAGATTGGAGGGTCCGAGCCTCAAAGGAAAATTTTAATAATTTTATTTTTTCCTTAGGAATTTAGTGGTTAAGCTCAAAGGGGTTGATTCCTTTCATAAAGTCCGAGCCCCCAGGGATGTATTCCCCCTGCCTTCCTCTCTCGGCGGCCATGCTGTTTAAAATTAATAACGTGGGCTTGAAAATCTCCAACTTTTTTTATTTATAACAATCATTGAAATTTATTTCAAATGGTTATATATGATTTAGGCAATAATATTTTAATATTAGTAATTTTTTTTTATATGGGGTCCATAGAACGAACGTTGAGAAAGAGACACATGCTCTGTATAAACATTCAAGAATGTTTTATTTCTGATGGTATTTATTCACGGATATAAAAATATTTAATTTCTTTTCTAAAAGTTCATTAGAATAAGTATTGTATTTATTATTTGTATTAAAAATATGAAGAATATTTTTTCTTCTTTCATGGTCAGAAAATTACTCAATTTTTATTTATTTATTTATTTTTACTTTCTCTTAGCCTATATGAAATATATAGGAGAGAAAGTATTGCGATCATGTCAAAAATTCGATGTCGAGATTTTGATGGATATACATGTTTTGAGGTCCCCTGAGTCCAAAAAAGTGGGTCCCGCAAATTGGTCTGTGTGTGTGTGTGTGTATGTATGTGTGTGTGTGTGTGTGTGTGTCTGTATGTGTGGACAGATTTTTAGCATGAAGGAATTGAGCTACCGGATTGAAATTTTATATTTAACTTAGGTACCTTCCCACACGCTCAAAATAAGCTTTTGAACAAAATCGGCCAAAAAGTACTAGTACTTTACTGATGTACTTTTTCAGTTTTTTTCGATTTTCTCAAAATTCCCTCCAAGGATTTTTTTAAAATTCAAAAATCAATTATTTTTTAGATGCTCTTTAAAATGTATATTCTCATTTTGCCGTTGAAATCTTCTGAAGACCACTTTACTCTTGTTCTTCATAGGAAAGATAGAAATGGTTGCCATGGTAACGGAATTTAAATCTTTTTCTTTTTATTAGATTAAAAATCAATTATTATTTAAATTCCCATTTATTTTTTTATTTCTGTTTTAATTGTTTCAAAGAAAACATATATATATACTCTCCCACTTGCAAACATTATTGTCTCTCTCTACTCTTTTAAATTCCCTTTCCACCTTATCTTCGCATAGAAACAATGTTAATTTCCTATAGGGATTTGTATGTTAATTTCGATTCAAAAGGGGGTCCCCTTTGGAACTTTTTACGCATTTAAAATTTTTTTCCAATTCTTATGAAATTTTGTATTTATTTACGATTCTATATTGTGTATAAAATGTCCAAATATGAGATTAAAATTTTGAAAAATAACCATAGTTTATTTGAAGCAGTCAACATTTAAAATGCAAGTTTGAAACTAAGGTGCTATCGGAAACTAAATATATCTCGACACAAAAAATCTGGGTGACCAGCACAGTGCGCAACTTTCTCTTACCGAAGGGTAAGAGAAAGTTGTGTGCTGTGCGCCAGTCACACCAGATTCTTTATTTTTTTTCAATTGTGCATTTTTAGTAGACTGTTTATTTACTCCAATGAATATTTCACAAAGAGAATATCTATCATCTGCCGTTCATACATTTTAATAAAGGACAAGGAATAATGTATTGCAAATTTTCCAGAGATATTATTTAAATATACGATGTCTTTGAAAATGATAAAAAAAAAGAAAGAATTTTACTGAATAAGCATTTTATAATATAAATTCCTATCGTAGGGAGTTTTATGAATTAAATAAAATTTATTGTTAATTGAAAATATATTTATATTCAATAATTCTGCATATATTAAACAATTTCTAGAGAGTAATAAACAATCACTCTGGAGCAATTAAGAGAAAAACCTATTCATGAATTAATCATTTGAATTATCAACCTTACAGTAAACAAAATTATGTACTTTATGTATTTCGCCTGTTAAAAGCCTTGACAAAAATTTCAATATAAAATCTTGATTTATTGGAAGTAACGAAAAGGAATTATCACAATTGTTGGTGGAAATTTTTTACTCTTTTGCATTTGCAGTTTCGGTATATAATTCTGCCATCATCAGGTCTATAATTTATACCAAATTGAACAATATAATGTAACCCCAAATAAGAATTATAAAATTTTTTTGGCAAACATAGGTCATATTTTCTTTAAATTAAGGTATATTTTATTATATTTGTACATTAATCATGAATGTAATTAAAATTTAAAAAATAATAACTAGGTAGAGCCTTGTTTGAAAAGGATGGAATTTTTTCATTCACTGTTCAAATAGACTGTTCATTAGCCAGTCAATATATCGTTTAAGATAGCAAGTTTTCGAGATATGTTTGTGCTTAAGATTGGGCAAAATTGCACCCCCTGGAGTCGAACCAGGACCTCCACGCTTTCGCGGCGGGTGGACTACCCACCCTTATCCTAAGGCGCCGGCCCAATAAGCACAACATCTCGCATATAAAAAATTAAAATTTCATTGCCTAGAGAAAGATCTTAGAACAAACGCGCTTAGGATAAACTAGTTTGTCCAAAAAGAGTTTGGCCTGTAAAATCTACAGTATATTTATATATTAGACACTGAGTAGATCTTGTAGTAAGGAATAAAGAAAAGAGCGATTGCACCTACGTTTATTTCTTTTATCGGTCAGATATACCTGAGGATCGTCGTATATCTGACCGAAACGTCGGCTTGAAGTGATTAATAAACGAAATAAAAGTAAGTGCAATCGCTCTTTTCTTTATTCCTTACTACAAGATCTACTCAGCTATCCACGTCAGTGTCTAATATATAAATATAGATGTTACAGGCCAAACTCTTTTTGGACAAACTAGTTTATCCTAAGTGCGTTTGTTCTAAGAAAAACAGTTAATCCTTTCAATATATGTAATAGTCAAATTTGACAATGTCAAAAAACAAATTCGAGATACATATACCGGTATATACGAGTATTTATATAAGTCTAACGAAAGACTTTAAAAATTAAAATTAAACAATGAAGATAGTTTCTTTTAAAGGAGGTGCTCTTTGTCATTATTTAATTTTAATTATAATATATTCATGATTAAAGTAATTACAAATATGATAAAATATACCTTAATTCAAGGGCGGATACAAGGGGGGGGGGGGGGTAAAGGAGGTAACTACCCCCTCCGAGATTTGAGAAAAATAATTTTTTTTTCTTGAAAAAAATTCTATTTTTAATGTAAAATTTTAAAAATTAATACTTAAAAATATGATTTGTATATATATTCTGGTAAACAAGTACAGAATGCGCCTTTAAATTACCGAAATTAAGGAAAAAATTGTGTGCTGTGCGACCAGTTACACCAGATTACCTCCTCCTCCATTTACCCACTCTCTGGGTCCACCCTTGCTTTAATTTAAAGATAATGTGACCTATGTTTGTCAAAAAAATTTTTATAATTCATATTTTGAGATGCATTATATTGTTCAAATAAACCTGATGATAGCAGAATTATATGCCAGAATCTGTAATAAAAAATCTTAAAAAAAAAAAAAAAATTATTATCTTTGATTTAAACCATCAACAACTTTGATAATCCTCCTAGTAACTTCCTATAAATTAACATTTTATATTTAACCCTTGGGCTGTTTCCTATTAATAAAATTTGAATATTTAGATCTGAGCAAATTGAGTAATCTCGAATAGAGGAAAAGGAAAAGGGAAAGACTCGGGTAACTCGTGGTCTCCATCCATATACATATTAATTTGAACCCCTGAGTTGCTTTTGACTTTCTCTTACCTCTATATAGGTTAATATATATAGAGAGAAAGTATTGGATTCATGTCAAAAATTCGATGTCGAGATTTTGATGGATATACACGTTTTGAGATCCCCTGAATCCAAAAAAGTGCTTTTCACAACATGGTCTGGCTTTGATCAAAATATCTCAAGAACGAAAAGAGCTAGGAAGTTGAAATTTTATATTTAATTTAGGCACCTCCCTGGCACGTGATACGAAGCTTTTGAACAAAATCCGCCAAAGAGTACTAGTACTTTATTGATGTACTTTTTCAGTTTTTACTTTCTGTACCCTATATAAATATATAGAGAAAGTATTCGATCATGTCAAAAATTCGATGTCGAGATTTTGATGGATATACATGTTTTGAGATCCCTTGAGTCCAAAAAGTGGATCCCGCAAATTGGTTTGTGTGTGGTGTGGGGCTGTGTGTGGACAGATTTTTTTCGATTTTCTCAAAATTTGCTCCAACGATTTTTATTAAAATTCAAAAATCAATTAATTTTTAGATTCTCTTTAAAATGTATATTCTCATTTTGCAATTGAAATCTGTCTGAAGAACACTTTACTCTTGTACTCCCTAGAAAAGATAGGAGAAATGGTTGCCATGGTAACAAAATATAAATATTTTCCCATGTTTATAAATTTAACATCTTGAATTATATGTATTTGGAAGAATGATTTGTCAAATTAAAAAAGAAAAAAAATAATTAATATTTGACTGGTTGCCTATTTAAAAGGCAACTCTTGATTTTCATTACACCTGGCATATAAACAGGTAGCATGTTATCAAAATAATTAAAATTAGTAAACCCGAGATTTACGGGCTCAAATTTGGCCAAGGTCTTGGGGCCCTCGCAAGGTTATTCTTAATCGGCATTGAGTGTCTCAATTGCGAGTGGGCATCAGCCAATTGCAATTGTCCTGAAGCCTTTTCGCGTCTTGCAGACCTCTTGCCTGGATTTGTTCATGCAATTATGCATGAGACCAATCGCCCAGAAAATTCTTGGCACTGATAGGGATTTTTTTTTTTTTAATGGCCAAATCATAAACCACCCTATATAAAGATTTATATAATCTAATTTAAAAGCTAATTTAGAAATAAAATCAAAAAAATCTGGAGTGACTTAACGCACAGCAGATTTTTTTGTATCGAGATATGTTTAGTTTCCCATAGCACCTTAGAAGTCAATTGAATCAAAATTTCCAATTGTATTTTAAATGTTGACTGCTTGAAATAAACTATAGTTATTTTTCGAAATGTTAATCTCATATTTGGATATATAATACACAATAGGGAATCCTAAATATATACAAAATTTCATAAGAATTGGAAAAAATTTTAAATGTGTAAAAAGTTCCAAAGGGCAGGGCCGGATCTAGAGGGGGGCAGTGGGTGCGTGTGCCCCGGGCGGCAGATATCAGGGGGCGGCAATTGAAGAAAGATTTACTAAAAAAAAGGAAAAATGATATGAATTTTGTATAGAAAATTTTAAGGAAGGGGCGGCAAATTAAATTTTGCACCCCCCTAAAAAATCTCCTAGTTCCGGCCCTGCCAAAGGGGACCCCCTTTTGAATCGAAATTAACATGCGAATCTCCATAGGGATTTAACATTGGTTCTATGGAAAGAGCCGAAAAACGAATTTGAAAAATCTGAAATAACAGGTACTACATCAGTAAAGTGTACTTCAAACAATTTTTAGGAAAAATTTTGCTGATATACTTTTTAAAGAGCATCTAAAAAATAGTTGATTTATGAACTTTAATCAACATCGTTAGAGACAATTTTGAGATTATCGAAAAAACTGAAAAAGTACTTCAGTAAAATACTAGTACTTTTTGGCCGATCAAAAGCTTAATTTAACTGGGAGGCTACCTAACTTAAATATAAAATTTCAACTTCGAAGTTCATTTCCTTCATGGGCTTAAGAAAGAGCAATTTGCGGGACACTTTTTTGAATTCTGGGAACCTCAAAACATGTATTACCATCAAATTATCGACATGGAATTTTTGACATGATCATAATATATTTTACGAGAAAATATAGTTTATATGATTTTGTTTTTTAATTTTACTAATTTTACGAAAATAAATGTAAAAAAATTATGATTTAAACTAAATCCCAATCAATAGTTGACCTTATTTTAAATTCTTTAAGTTCAAACTAAAATGTCCTTAAAACGAGAATCTTTGCTGAAAATGGCAACGACTTTATAAAGCCCGGATTAAAACTTTTAAGCAAATCGTGTCATCGTGTTAATTTACAATAAAACCATCAAATGAAGCATGCATGTTAATTCATTTCAACAAGAATTATCATAATTCTTAATGATTCCCTTCAATTTAAATATTATGCGAAGTTACCACCAACATGTCTAAACAAATCTATATATGTTTTGGCATGTCTAAATATACATCAATCATTCATTGTTATTTTAAGTGAGATTACAATTAAAATAATCCTTCGAAGATTAAGATGCAATTTAATCTCAGAACAATAAGTTTCGAAAATTAAAAAAAAAAAATCCAAAGTGCAAATTTATTTTTAAATAAATCAGACTCAATAATTTTCTTGTTATAAAGCGGGCTTAATTAGGCCTATATTAATAATTTGAAACAAGTTAGAGAGGACAAATCGGTCTAAGAGGCTATTCAAGTATTACGTAAGCAAATTTTTGGCTGTTCTAGAATCTCCTCTTCAGGAATAATAGGAAAAGCGTTAACCCCCTCCCTTACTGATGTAAACATTTCATTTTTTTTTTTCGTTTGGCCTTTTTTCTGTTAAGAATATTTACGTAAGCAACTGATTAACCCGCTCTCTCTTGTCGGAAAAAAAGTAAATGTGATACCTCTACCCCTAGACTGCTTACGTAATGAATGGCCCCTACCCTAAAGCCTGCTCATCAAAACGGTAATACATCAGTAAAGTACTATTGTTATTAAGCCGATTTTATTGAAAATCTTCAAGACGCTTGCGACATGGGTTCTTAGCTTAAGTATAAAATTTGAGTATCGAGATTTTTGAGTAATTCCGTTGATCCATATTTTTTGATATTTCACTTGAAATTTATTGTAAAGAAATTCCAAATTCTATGAAGAATCATTCATTCCTGTAAAAATATCAAAATATTTACCTAAATTTCTGGGAAAGAGATTTTATAGCTTTTAAATGCCTGTTTTAATGTTTTCTTCGAATTGCCATAAACCAGTCTCTTTCCTTATTAGCTTGAATTTTAGTCATTTTCACAATAAATTTAATGAATTTCAAGTGAAATATCAAAAAATGTGGGCTAGCGGAATTACTCAAAAACGAAAAAAATCTCGACACACAAATTTTATACTTAAGCTAAGAATCGTTGTTGCAAGCGTCTTGAGGATCAATATAATCGAATATATAATACTAGTACTTTGCTAATGTACTTTTTTAGTTTTTCTCTATTTTCTCATAACTATATCGATTTTGAAACATATCACCTCGTGTTTTTAATTAATTTGTTGACTTTGTTTTAAATATTACAATATTAATCATAAAACCTAGGACTAAGTTTCTGCTTAATGCCAAAGAGAAAAGTTAGTTTAAAAAAATCAAACCCCTCTCTCCTCACAGCAGAGAGACAATCCCCAGGTCCCGCCAAAGTATATAGGAGAGCTTGGTTCACACGACCCTTCTTTAAATTCAGTGGCCTAAATTCACCTCAAAATTTGGAGAATGAGTTCCAAAAAGAGAATTTTCAAGCAAATGAATAATGTCACGAACCTAACGAATCTAGTCCTGATAATGAGAGTGATCGGCACTCGAAACGTCGATAAAATATACATTTTTAGTTTTCACTTTGGGTGCCAAAACGCCACATCCTCTTATTATAATAATCCAGTAACAAAGAGAGACAATTAATTAAAATATATAATTTATTATATTATGCAAAATTATGATTTTTTAAAATAAAGTGCAACCTGAATAAGAAATATATCAAAATTTCATTTAAACCAAATAACCACGAAAGTCATAATATTTTTTTTACATGAGTAAACAAGCAAAAAAAAATAGATAAGAGGTCGCCAATTTATAGTTATATACGGGTATAAGAGAAAGGGATTGCCAAAAAAAAAAATTCTATTTTATTAAACTTGCCGAACCAGACGGGTTTCGGTCACTAGTTTAGGTCATCTACAGATTCTTCGGAGGTTGGTGAAAATAAATGTAAATATATCAGACACATATTCGCATAATAATTGGTCAAAGAAGGAAGATGGAGTCCAAAACGACAGATAAATTTGGCACTTAAGTCGAAATCTCAAATAATTCACTAACAAATACTGACTTATTATTTCTCTTTTTGTACGAGATATTAAATACAAATATAATTAAATTCATATGAAACTTTTATGATCGATCAAGTATAAAAGAAACTATAAGATAATTCACAATCAACGCTGGAAAAATAATATAGCGACTATCGATACTAATACCCGTATTCGAAAACAGAGAATTATTTTTTAGTTAGCTAATTCAAAGATCACCATAATTAAAGAGTAAAAAACAAAAAGATCTTCTCTAAAACAATATCTAATAAAAAACGTAGAGTGATTTAATAATTCAAACCATCATCAAACAGCACACAACTCTCTAAAAAAATTGAAATTATTCAATTCAAGTTTGACGAAATTAGAGTTAAAGATTAGTTCTGTTATTAAAGACCATGGACTCAACAAATATTAATTCGACATTTTTATGATTCGCCCCCGGGGCATGGCGTAGAGGTTAGCGTGCTAACCTCATATACCAAACGTCGCGGGTTCGGACCCCAGGCAGTCCGATGATTTTATTTAAGCCAATTGGATACCAAATGGCTTAAATAAGAATGCCTGGACCCCATATATGTATATTTATCAATAACGGATATCGTAAAAAGTCTTATATGGCCCGAGTTGCCGAAAAGACTGTGTGAATGTGTGTGTGAGTGTGAGTGTGAATGAGAAAAAAGTGTGAATGTTTTTAAAAAAAAAAAAAAAATTTTTATGATTCCAATTGAATAACTATTATTTTAGGGGATGATAAATCAGAATTCTAAGATCTGCAAGGATTATTCTGGTTTGGCATCGAGCTATCGTGTAAATGTCCCATTTCAAAAAAAAAAAAAAAAAAAAAACACCTCCCCTCTATGGGTTTGCAAACAAACAGATTGCGCATTTTTAGGGGTGGGGGTGCATTGGGCCGGAAGAAGCGCTGAATGCGTGGTGCAAAATCGGCTTGGTGGCCAATCAGGTCAGGCTTACCCTGTCTGTGTTCGGCTAACCATCTTTATTGACCAGAAAAGAGAGGGAGAGACAGACAGACACATGCTTGGATAAGCAAAGGAACGCAAACAGAGAGAGGGAAGACAATGCACAATGGCCGGATATTAAAACAATCCTCGTCTTTCCGACTTCAAATTTATTTATTAATTGAAAGGGCATTTCGAATAACATCATCAGTCACTAATTCGGTAATATACGTCAAATTTGATATTAATAAAATTTTAATTTTTAGAAAAAATCTGATGTGACTGGTCGCACAGCATAGAGCTTGTCACATCAGATTTTTTGTGACGACATATATTTAGTTTCCGACAGTAGGGTACATTTGAATTCAAATTCAAAAACATGAATATTTTGTTACCATGGCAACCATTTCTCTTATCTTTCCTATGAAGTACAAAAATAAAGTGTGTTTCAAAAGATTTCAAGAGCAAAATGAGAATATACATTTTAAAGAGCATCTAAAAAATAATTGATTTTTGAATTTTAATCAAAATCGTTGGAGCGAATTTTGTGAAAAACGAAAAAAAACTGAAAAGGTGTATCAGTAAAGTACTAGTACTTTTGAGCCGATTTTGTTCAAAAGCTTCGTGTTACGTGCCAAGGGGGTACCTAATTTGAATATTAAATTTGAACTTCCTAGCTCTTTTCGTTCTTGAGATATTTTGTTCATGTTGCAAAAACCACTTTCTTGAACTAAGGGGGCCTCAAACGTGTATATCCATCAAAATCTCGACATCGAATTTTTGAATGAAACCAATACTTTCTCTCTCTCTATATATATTACATATAGGCTATAAAGAGAAAGTAAAAAGAGGTTTAATTTTTAGACAAAAATAATTTTAGACTCTACTGTCAAATAAATGAGGATCTTATCTAACCAACAAAAATTTTGTTCTAGAAAAAAAATATATAATTAAGTTTAAATAAAACAAAGAAGATATTAATTCAATTGACATATTTTTAAATTTTTTTTTTTTTTGTAAATGTATAAATATACGATTCGGATGCAGACTTTGGGTTTTGGGAAGTTAGCCCGGAGGGTTGCGTTTGGGGCTGGGGGAGGGGGAGGGGGTAGGCAAGAACAGCACACTTCTTTTTTATCCCTGTCAAAGCCAGTTTCTTGAGAAATGAAGTGGTGCGAAGCTATAAAGAGTGTAACTCCCCCACCCCAGGCAGAAAATGCCTAAAAGAGACGGGTTTTCAGTCGGTGCAATTCCCGAAAAGAAAAATGCCGCATGAATTTAATAGAGCTGAAATGAAATGGCTTCCTTCGCACATTTACATTCAAATTCAAACAAGGGTGGAGAAAAATAAAAATATAGGGGTGTTCTCGCTTGATTCCGATAATCACCGTCATGATGATAATTAAAATCCAATTAGATATTTACAAAATTATTACTATAGACTCAGCTAAGAGAGGAGACAAAGAGGGGGAGCTTGGTATGTGTATGGTTTAAAATATACTTTTTTCTTGGTATTTTCATGTAAATACCTGTAGACCAGTGGTTCCCAAACTTTTGTGTTCAAAAATTTTTGTCATGTTATAATAATTTAAAAGTTTTTATTCTTTGACGTTTTTCCAAAACTCAATAGTTTTTTAAGATAATCGTCGAAGAAAAATCTGGTGTGACTGGCGCACAGCACACACTTTCTCTTACCCTTCGGTAAGAGAAAGTTGTGCACCGTGCTGGTCACACCAGATTTTTTGTGTCGAGATATATTTAGTTTCCCATAGCACCTTAGTTTCAAACTTGCATTTTAAATGTTGACTGCTTGAAATAAACTATGGTTATTTTTCAAAATTTTAATCTCATATTTGGACATTTTATACACAATATAGATTCGTAAATAAATACAAAATTTCTTAAGAATTGGAAAAAAAATTTTAAATGCGTAAAAAGTTCCAAAGGGGACCCTCTTTTGAATCGAAATTAACATACAAATCCCTATAGGAAATTAACATTGGCCAAATGCGAAGATAAGGTAGAAAAATTTAAAACGCGTAGAAAGAGAGAAGATAATTTTGTCCGAAACAATTAAAAACAGAAATAAAATTAAAAAAAAATGGGCGTTTAAATAATAATTGATTTTTAATCTAATAAAAAGAAAAAGATTTAAATTCGGTTACCATGGCAACCATTTATTTCTCCTATCTTTCCTATGAAGCACAAGAGTAAAGTGTGCTTCAAACAATTTTGAGGGCAAAACGAGAATATACATTTGAAAGAGCATCTAAAAAATAATTGATTTTTGAATTTTAATCAAAATCGTTAGAGCGAATTTTGAGAAAATCGAAAAAACTGAAAAAGTACATCAGTAAAGTACTAGTACTTTTTGGCCGATTTTGATTAAAAGCTTATTTTGTCGGTACCGGGGGTGTTTAACTTAAATATAAAATTTCAGCCTCATAGCTCAATTCCTTCATGCTTAAAATTGAACACACACACACAGACACACACACAGACAGACAGACAGACTATGTCGCGAAAACCACTTTTTTGGATTCAGGGGACCTCAAAACGTGAAGATCCATCAAAATCTCGACATCGAATTTTTGACATGAAACCAATACTTTCTCTCTATATATATATATTACATATATACATAGGTAAGAGAAAGTAAAAAAACATTCCTGCTAATTAAAAAAAAAAAAAAGCTGTAAGTGTAAATTTGTTTATTTTTAAATCTTTTTTATTGACATTTATAGGATTTTGTTTTTAATTTTTTTTTTTTTTTTTTTTAATTAGCAGGAAAGATCTTTTCCTTCGTTGATTATCTCAAAAACTATTGAATTTTTGAAAAAAATGTCAAAGAATAAAAACTTTGAAGTTATCATAAAATGACAAAAAAATTACAAATTTCAAAATTTTTACTTATTAGGTAGAGTATTATTTCCGGTTTATGTCTTTACTACAAAAGTTAATACAGATCTATAATTGGACCCTGTTATGCAATAGTGTGTCAAAGACCAAAAAAATATCAAAATTGAGTTAAGCACGGAATATTGTTTCAAATGCTTTAATTAATAATATTTATTATGAAATATGTCCTAAAAAAATTTATATTTAATGTTACTTGCACAATTGACAAAAAAAAAAAAAAATTATATATAATCCAATGAAAACAAAAAACTTTAATGTTGATTTTCTCAAAACTCGATGTTTGGTCTTTGACACACCATTGCATAAAAGGGTCCAATTATAGTGTAAGAATTATATACCAAATTTCATCCATCTAGCTCAGTGGTTCCCAACCAGTATGCCCCGGGGGTGTCGCGTGATTGGGTAAGGGGTGCCGCGTGATTGGCTTAAGGGTACCGCGTGATTGAATAAGGGGAGCCGCGAGATATTGAGATAAACAAAAAAAAATTATCCTATACTTAAGCTAACAAAGCTATTGATATATTTTTACTCAGTGACTGTAGTAAAGTTTATTATATTATTTTATGGTTTACTTATTATTATTATTATGAGAATTTTTAATTATAGACGAAAAAAACTTCAAAAGCTTGGGAAACTCTGATCTAGTTTCTTGGGTTAATAAGTAATCGTGTTCACACACACAGGCACTGACAAACACACAGACAATTCGAAAAATGTTTTTTTTTTTTGAACTCGGAGAGGATCATTAAGATAATATTAAAATACTTTCTTATTATAGACTTCGTATACGAGAAAGTAATAAGACAAAAATTGACAAGGAGTTCTCGAAATTGTATTTTCCTAATAAATTCACAAAATTATGGTGTGACTAGAAACATACACAAATTTCCCTTACCTACATAAGGTAAGAGAAAGTGATGAGATGTTAAGTCATACCAGATTCTTTTCTTTCTGATAATATATCAGACCAATGCTTAGAAAGTCAAAGGTTAAAGGTTAAGATAATCTAAATGAGATATATGAATATTAAACAAAATAAGAAAAAAAAAGTACAACATAAGTAAAGTAATAGAACTTTTTAGTTAGAAATTTCCTACTGTTCAAGAGGGAATGTAAATTTGAACCTCAATTTTTTTTCGTTTATGATGTCTGTTAAAGACCGACAGATACACAGTAAACAAATTCTCAAAACGTATATTTCTGTTCATAATTTTTAACTAAATATTTCATATATAGATAATAAAAAGTAAAAAAATCCCGGTCGAATACAATGATCCAGCAAACAGAGATTCCCAACAAGAGTGAGAAATTAAAAAAAAAAAAATTAATTATGAACTTATAAAATGTTTTTAGGTAAATAAAATAATTATATAAATAACAGTATGTGGTTGGGTCAAAGAGGAGACTCTGATCATATTACATTTGTATATGTAGGTATGAGTATGTTGTTTAATAAGAAACTCATAATTAAAATAAGAATTAATAAGTTCTAATTAAAAATTATATTTGAAAACGATCATCCTAAACAGAACTTATAGAAATAGATTGCTTATTACACGATGAAAAATATATTTATGCTTGATTATATTAAAACTAATTAAAATAAGATTAGAATATGAAGTGGGAAGAAATTTACCTAAATCGGGCTCGTATGTCAGGAGAAATTGGCTTTTTTGTGGGACCCCGACGCTGCTACGTCGACTCTCTTCAATGGCTCCCCCAGCACTGAATGCATATTGCCTTTGAGAGAGAACACGACGCGGATCCAAACTCACTCTAGAGTGACACAGTCACGACTGAATCGCACTATAGACCTAAGTCGGGTTATAACCTGCCCCTAAAACTTGTCTTGACAAGTTTGAAATCCAGGTAAAGAAAGGAAAAATATTGATAAGTATAATTCAATCAAACACGAAAAAAGGTATTATTTGAGAATTGCAATAACAATTATATTATCTAAAGACAAGTGATATCGATTTAGATAAATTTCTTCCCACATCATCTAATTAGTTTTAATATAAACAAGCATAAATTTATTTTTCATCGTGTAATAAGCAATCTATTTCTGAAAGTTCTGATTAGGATGATCTTTTTCAAATAGACTATTGATATAATTTTTAATTAGAACTTATTAATTCTTATTTTAATTATGAGTTTCTTATTAAACAAGAGCCTTCGGGTCGCCTGGCGCACAGCACACAACTTTCTCTTACCCTTCGGTAAGAGAAAGTTGTGCACCGTGCTGTTCACACCAGATTTTTTGTGTCGAGATATATTAAGTTTCCCATAGCACCTTAGTTTCAAACTTGCATTTTAAATGATGACTGCTTGAAATAAACTATGGTTATTTTTCAAAATTTTAATCTCATATTTGGATATTTTATACACAATAGAGAATCCTAAATAAATACATGAGAATTGAAAATAATTTTTTTTAATGTGTAAAAAGTTGGAAAGAGGTCCCCCCCCTTTTGAATCGAAATTAATGTGTAAATCCCCACAGGGAATTAACATTGGTTCTCTGGAAGAAAAAGCCGGAAAGTGAATTTGAAAAATCTGAACTACTACATCAGTAAAGTGTACTTCAAAACACTTTTAGGGCAAAATGAGAATATACATTTTAAAGAATATCTAAAAAATAATTGATTTTTGAATTTAAAAAAAATTTTCCTGGAGGGAATTTTGAGAAAAGCGAAAAAAATAAAAAAGTACATAAAAGTACTAGTACTTTTTGGCCGATTTTGTTCAAAAGCTTATTTTGAGTGTCCGGGAGAGTACCTAACTTAAATAAAAAATTTAAATCTGGTAGGACAATTCCTTCATGCTAAAAATCGTTACACACAGAACAATTTGCAGGACCCACTTTTTTGGGCTCGGGGGGGAAGGGGGACCCCAAAACATGTATATCCATTAAAATCTCGACATAGAATTTTTGACATGATCGCAATACTTTCTCTCTATATTTTCTATATAGTAAAAATATATGAGATTCTATACACAATAAATTAGTTTAAATTAGGTGTATTACTTTTAGAATTCTGAATGAAGCAGTAAAGTCAGTCTCTTAATCATGATACATTTCTTATGCTGGTCACATGCGTCAAAGCGAGAGTTTGTCGTATCGTGTATTTATTGTCCTAACGTTATGTGATCGAAAGAAGCTATTGAAACTAGAAGTGTATCTGCTCTACCCGCAGAGAACAGTATAAATAAGAGGTAAATATTTATTCGCGAACCATAATTTTTTTTTCCTTATATCACTCATTAGATAAATATGGGGAATAACTTCCCCGAGACTTTATCGTATGTTCTTTTGGAATTACGTCTGGGTGTGTGTGTGAACACGATTGCTTAAAAAAACCAAAGCAGCTAGATGGATGAAATTTGGTATATGCTCCTTACACTAAAATTGTAGATTTCTATCAACTTTTGGAGTAAATAAGTCACTTGGAAGTAGTACTTTACCTAATAAGTTTTTTTCAAAAGTTTTGAAATTTTCAATTTCTTTGTTATTATTATGATAAAATACTAAATTTTAAAAAGTTTTTATTCTTTGACATTTTTCCGAAAACTAAATAGTTTTTGAAATAATCAACGAAGAAAAAGACATTTTTCGTTAATTTTGGAAAGAAAAATCAAAACAAAACATACAGGTGTCATTAAAAAACATGTAAATATAAACAAATGCATTTGTTTATATATGTTTCAAATACTATTATATTGTTTTCACAAATTCAAATTTTTTAAAATTTAGTATTTTATCATAATATAACAAAGAAATTGAAAATTTCTAAACTTTTGAAAAAACTTATTAGGTAAAGTACTACTTCCAAGTGACGTATTCCCCCACGACGTATACTCCAAAAGTTGATAGAAATCTACAATTTTAGTGTAAGGAGCATATACCAAATTTCATCCATCTAGCTGCTTTGGTTTTTAAGCAATCGCGTTCACACACACACACACACACACACACTCCCCTAAAAAAAAAAAAAAAACCCCAAAAAGCTTTAATAAACACAATAAAAGACAATATTCAAAAATTAAACAAATAATTAATAATAGAAAAAAAAATTTTTTTGAATAAACTTGTTTTACAGCACACGAAAAATAGAATGCAGTACATTTTCTCAATAGAGAAGTGAAACATATTTAAATATTGCATCTTGCCTATGTTTCCTTCAACAAAGTATAACTTCCAAAATCATTAGGAGATATTCAACTCTATACCATCACCGCACCCCGTCTATGTTTCACCGATTTCAGAGTATTCATGGGAAGAATATTCTTCAAATTTATTCATGATACTTGTTCTTCATTTGATGCGAATAAATTTGAAGAATATTTCCCCCATGAAAGTCAGTGAAACATGAAGGGGTCTCGGTGATGATATAGGGTTGAATATCTCCTAATGATGTTGGAAAGTTACACTTTGTTGAAGGAAACATGGGCGAGATACAATATTTAAATATTTAAAAAAAAAATCTTTGACTTCTCTATTGAGAAAATGTACAGCGATCTAATTTAAAAAAAAAATATTTTTTTCTATTATTAATTATTTTTTTTTTAATTTTGAATTTTATGTTTTATTGTTTCTACATTTATGTAAGAATTAAAATCAATTTTGGCCAAAAATCATTTCATAGGAACCGAAAACTTAGTTTTTCTATCCCAATTTTTGTGGGACTGATTGTATTGTATATTAAAGAATAATATTTTAATGAAATGTTTCTCGGGGTCCTTAGACTCTAATTTTATTTATATATTAACTCGTGAAAAAATGTATTCTCAAAAAATAGAAAAAAAAGTTGAGAAGCTTCCCCTTTTTTAATTCTTAATCCAAATAGGCTCAGATTAGTTATATTTAAGAAGAACGGAATGTTACGCAAAATCGAATAGAAAACAAAAAAATAGTTCAATTTCAATATTTGAATGAAGCCTTATTTCTATTTAAATAAGCAAATGAAAATTTTTTGAAAAGGACTGCTAAAAGAAATAATGAATGAGTGAGAAAAATAGTTGCATTTGTTCACTAATCGCTTATTTTTTAGATAAAATTAAAATTAAGCTTAAATTATATAATGAATAATTAAAATATGATTAGAATATGAAGTGGGAAGAAATTTACCTAAATCGGACTCGTATGTCAGGAGAAATTGTCTTTTTTGTGGGACCCCGACGCTGCTACGTCGACTCTCTTCAATGGCTCCCCCAGCACTGAATGCATATTGCCTTTGAGAGAGAACACGACGCGGATCCAAACTCACTCTAGAGTGACACAGTCACGACTGAATCGTACTAATGCCCCAACATGGGTTATAACCTGCCCATAAAACTTGTCTTGACAAGTTTGAGACCCAGGTAAAATATTGATAATTATAATCCAATCTAACACGAAAAAAATGTATTATTTGAGAATTGCAATAACAATCATTTTATAGATAAAACTATTGTAAAAATAATGCTGAGTCATTATTCTTCAAGAGGAATAAATTAATTTTTACTTTCTCTTACCTATGTATATATGTAATATATATATAGAGAGAAAGTATTGGATTCATGTCAAAAATTCGATGTCGAGATTTTGATAGAATCCAAAAAAGTGGTTTTCGCGACATGGTCTGTCTGTGGGTGTGTGTGTGTGTGTGTTCAATTTTAAGCATGAAGGAATTGAGCTAGGAGGTTGAAATTTTATAATTAAAGTTAAACACCCCACGGGACCGACAAAATAAGCTTTTAATCAAAATCGGCCAAAGAGTACTAGTACTTTACTGATGTACTTTTTCAGTTTTTTTTTGATTTTCTCAAAATTCTCTCTAACGATTTTGATTAAAATTCAAAAATCAATTATTTTTTAGATGCTCTTTCAAATATATATGTCGACACGAAAAATCTGGTGTGACAAGCACAGAACACAACTTTTGATTACCGAAGGTAAGAGAAAGTTGTGTGCTGTGCGCCAGTCACACCAGATTTTTTTTAGTAATTAGGCCTATGTCTTTTAGGGAATTCAGGGCTTTAGCTTTAGTGTTAATATTTTTTTTAATTTAAAAAACTGATTACCGAACTTTAGTGAAAGTGCGCGACCCGCCGGAGGGGGGCCACGACAGGTTTTAGCGCCTGCAAATACAATTGCCTGTAATTGCAGAAGGAGATAGTAAATGAAAAGCCTAAACTTTCTAAAATGTCTAATAAATATGAAAAATACACTATTAAATGGACCCTGTTACGCATTAGTGTGTCAAGCGCCAGCTAGCGAGATTTGAGAAAATTAACATTAAAGTTTTTTGCTTTCTTTGGATTATATACAATTTTTTTTTTGTCACTTTTGCAAGTAACATTAAATATAAATTTTTTTAGGACATATTTCATAAAAAATACTATTAATTATAGAATTTGAAACAATATTCCGTGCTTAACTCAATTTTTAATTTTTTGGCGCTTGACACACTAATGCATAAAAGGGTCCAAATAGTTATAAGATAATAATTCGAAAGTGCGCTACAATAATTTAAAACTGTTATAGGATAATAAATTACTTTTGAAAATGCACAATAAATAAGAAAATATGTAATTTTATATAAACTATGAGCAACGTGTTTTTTTATTTATTTATTTTTTTATTATAAAATAAAATTGATTTATAAATTTATAGTTTTTTAAAGAGAGTGGGAATGAGGTGAGGTGAGACTAAGCTCCAGACGATGGAGTTTCGCATCCTAACAGAGGCTTATCTCAAGTTTTAGTGCTCTCTCTCTGTGAGCGCCATCATAACGCGATCAAGCTCGCGATTACCCCAGATAATTACTATTACGAGGGGGCCATATTAATTGGGGGGCTCTTAGCACGTCGCTAGACGCCCCCGTTACAGTGCGAACCAATTGGAATAATAATGCCTAGTCATTCATTAATTCCAGATAAGAAATGGTTCGAGTGCATTAATTTAATTATTACAACGAGGGGGAAGAAACCCCCATGAATGTCACCGAAGGACCTTTCGTGAAAAATATCAATGTTGCAATTGATTTATTTTTGAAATATAAAAACAGACGGTTGAGAGACCTTAAGATTTTTTTTTAGAAATAGAATGAAAAGAGACAGCTAACAAAAATAAATTTCCAATATTTTATCGACGTTTTGAATACACTCATACTCAGAAATGATGACAAACGATCTTATTCATATACTAAATAAATATATTATCAGATTGTTATAAAAATTAAATACAAACAGAAGTTAGTTGATTATAAATATTTAAATGTTGAATATACAAATACATTTTTTATTGCCTTCTGACGTTTTGGAATGTATTGGGACCATCTACAGAGAAGGGTTGTCGATATAAAAAAATAAAAATAACATTCAAACTTACTTCATTGAATAACAATTAAAAATATAAATATTTAGATGAGACTGCAATTATAAATATATGGCGACTAGTTCTACATTTATGAATGCAGTGGTCATCAAATTATTTATGTTATCTAAAGGCCGCTTCACACGGAGGGTTTTCTTGTTATATCGCATGCGATATGACGTCATTTATGACCCTAGCGTCTGATTGCATGGGTTTTTGGCACGTTCTATTTTTTTGCATGCCTTTTTTCCAAACCCATGCATCGACCAATCACAAAGTCGGATTTTTCACGTCATCCAACATGGCTGACTTTAACCAAAGTTTTAATGAAATATTTTATAAAAAAAAAAATTTGGTCATTTCCGCCAACCTTAGAATTCCAAACTCATCATGTTATATCGCATGCAATGTAATCTGAAAATCCTACGTGTGAAACGGCCTTTATAAAGAAATTTTCATTTTTTATATCGACAGTTTTTCTTCTTCTCCAATCGGGTCCGAAATGTCAGTAAAGAGGATAATAAACAAATGAAAAAAATATTATCTGCACTGTTTTGTTCCATACCTACATCTTGAATAATACATCCTTCAATTATTCATATATAAATTAATGTATTTGTGTATTCAACATTTATACGGAAATTTTGTTTCTGACTAAATTTGATATGAATTGAAATATTTTTATCCCAGTAGACATCGAAAGAATAAATTTAAAATATAATAATTTTCTGTACTGGCTGTGTATATTAAATATCAATAATGGAATGTAGTCAGCCAAGGAAAGAATAAAATTTTTCTGTCGATGTTTCGAGTGCCAATAACATTAAAATCATTGTTTAAATCAGAAAATGAACCCACTTTACATTGTTAATGTTAGTCGAAGTTCAGTTTGTTGATGTTGAATGATACTCAAATTACTACAATCTGTAAGAATTGTTATTAGACTGTCCCGAGGAAGAGCGAGATTGGGGCGTTCGAAACATCCACAGAAAATTTGTTTTTTATTCTTTCATTGGCTGACTCCATTCTATTATTTATATTAAAATATAATACGAGTTTATACTTTAAACTCATATGTAGACTCAGTAGCTGAGAGAAATAATTTACCCTGGCTGCTGCAGAGGCCATTTAAGGATTTACAGAATATAGGCCTATATTACCTGTTATTATATTATGTAGGAGTTTTTAATTATAGACCACATTTGTTATTAAGTATTTATTAAAAATATAAATACTATATATCATTTCGATTGCATATTCTGCAGTCGTTTTCAAGTACTGTGCACTTGCTCCGACACAGTTCACTAGAGTGCAGAATAAGAAGTCGAAAGGTATATACATTAATATGGTCTATAATTAAAAACTCTCATAATAATAATAATACAAATCACAAAAGCTTTAATAAACTCTATTACCATGTATTTACTCTATATTTACTTTAATAGATTCTTATAAAAAACTTGTACAATTTAGTTATTTTCAAATATATTAAGTAAATATATGAATGTTATTATATGAAGGTTGTTTAATAGCTATTTGTACTATTCAAGATACAGGTATGGAAAGAGAGTGCAGATAAAATTTTTTCATTTATTTATTATCCTCTTTGCTACATTTCGGACTCGATTGGGACCATCTTCAGGGCAGAAGAACTCTATGTTTTTTTTAATATAAAGACGACTTAATAATGGTAACAAATCGACCTGAGACTGAGATGAAGAAAATGGCATAAAGGCAGTAGAAGAAATTGCCTTAGCTTGGATCTCTCTTAGTTGCCATATAATTTAGAAAACAATAAAATAAAATAGTTGGTCTGCTCATTAAGAACTAAAAAAGTTCTTTTTACTTTTTATTATAAAGACGGTAGTTTTAAGTCTAATTTCATTAGTTGGGAGTCAACTTGGATCTTTCGAAGAATCAAATATTAACTTTTTTTTTTCTCTAATTAAAAAAATGGTAGCTGAGAAAATAATTATACGATTAATTAGAGAGTGTTCTTGAAAGTGCGATGAATCCAGAAAATAATCGCTATGCTCAGTTCTCTCTCTATGGCTATTAGCAACGACCAAATCACCAAAGTCATAATTAAGTGCAGGGAGGTTTCCCTGATTGGAATCAGCCCCAGCAAATAAATAGTCCCCTTTAATCCTCAACAAGTTTCATTAAGAGAGAACCCGACCAAGGAGGGTCCAGATTAACCTCCTACGTCTTCGGGAATCCCCTACCCCAGAGAACTCACCCCGACACCCAAGCAACTTTAGAATATTTCGCAATTTTCAACTGTGAAATTAAATAAAGCATTATTTGTTACTTATATCCGGTACATTTACTTGAGTAAATAAACAAATAAGAAAACTTTTCCGAGAGTCATATTCAATGGTCAGATAAAATCTTAACGAAGTTGGTGTAATTTCGATTTCTAATTTAGTCATTTCTATGATAAACGGGAGTAAATCTTGAATATGGATTTAATGATAAAGGATTAATATTTTTAAAAGAAATTTTGGAAAAGGGTGGTAAGATGGAAATAATAACATGAAACTCTACACAAAGTCATTTGTGTTTTCCTATTTTAATTTTGAAAAAAATTAATTTCGAATAAATATATGGATAAAAAATCTGATGTGACAGCATCTTACCTTTGGTAAGGGAAAGTTGCTTGTCACACCAGATTTTTGTGTCGGCATATATTTAGTTTCCAGTTGTACATTAGAATTAAAAATATAAAATTTATAAACATGGACATAGGCGTAGCCAGAAATTTTTGATGGGGGGGTTCAAGAAAATTTTTTTAAACATTTGAAAAATTTAAGATTATTTTAGGGTATTTTTTTTTTTTTTTTTAGCTAGAGTAAATTATTATATTTTATGAAATGAAAGAGTGTGGATGCAGTCCAATAATTATATTAAGAAAAAACGGTATCTGGTAGTTTATTTCTTGGACAAAGGGTTTACAGATGGTATGTATTGATAATCAAAAAATTATTAATATTTTTAATAATTTATTTGTTCTTGACAGATGCATAACTGTTTCGGCCCACCTCAACAGCCATCCTCAGAACTGGAAAAAATATACATAATATTACAATTTGTCAAAATATGATTATAAACATATATTATTGTAAAATCATCTTATTATTATAACACAGTTTTTAGACATTTATTTATTATTACTATTCAGATATTATGTGTTGATGTCTTATGGTAAATATAATGACAATTAAATTTTTGATTTATACAAATAATTTATTGACAGATTCATATATGACTTTATTTGATTTTACAATAATAGTACATGTTTATAATCATATTTTGACTAATTGTAATATTTTGTAAATTTTTTCCAATTCTGAGGATGTCTGTTGAGGTGGGCGGAAACAGTTATGCATCTGTCAAGAACAAATAAATTATTAAAAGTTTTAATAATTTTTTGACTATAAATACATATCATCTGTAAACCTTTTGTTCAATAAATAAACTACCAGATACCGTTTTTTCTTACCCTATATGAAATATATTATATAATTTGTATTGTAGAGCATAAATATCTAGTCATGGATTGGGTCTCATGGGGGTTGTAACCCCAAACTTCCCCGTGGCTACGCCTATGATCATGGAAAATATTTATATTTTATTACCATGGCAACTATTTCTCCTATCTTTCCTATGAAGTACAAGAGAAAAGTGTGCTTCAAACAACAAAATGATAATATAAATTTTAAAGATCATCTAAAAAATAATTGATTTCTGAATTTTATAATCAAAATTGTTAAAGCGAATTTTGAGAAAAATTGAAAAAAAAAAAAAAAAAAAAAACTGAAAATGTACATAAGTAAAGTACTAATACTCTTTTGCCGATTTTGTTCAAAAGTTTCGTGTTAGGTCTTAAGGGGATCCCGAACTTAAATATAAAATTTCAATCTCCTAACTCTTTTCGTTCTTGAGATATTTTGTTCAAAAACATTTTTGCAGGACCCACTTTTTGGACTAAGTGGACCTCAAAACGTGTATTTCCATCAAAATAAAAATTACTAAAAATTTGAGCTATAAAATTGAACTATGAAAAATTTTCAATTAGTGTGAAACATATCATATTATAATAATAAATATAGCCTATATATATATAAGAAATAATATTTTAATAATAAACGAAAATAGAAAATAAAAAGAAAGTTAAATTTTTTTCCCTCCAATGTTATTTTTTGGGTTAACTTTTCAATTGGATTGTCTACTAGGGAATTTGTTACCCCCGCCTAAATGGTAAACGGCGCTATTAATGGTGGCGAATAGCCTTAATGGCCCAAATGCTGAGCCAAAGGCATTCGATTGAGCTTAAGCGTGTCGCAAATCAGTCCCCGGCTAATCAAGGGTGGATTCTCAAGGGCGGATTGCGATTATGGCAAGGGTTCTCATTGCCCTTCCAGACCAAACCCATGAAACCCTCGAGAGCACCCTCAAATACGGCTCTCCTCTCCTTGACACTTTAGAAAATTTTATTCCATTTGCTGAGGTGCCCTTTCAAATTCGAGGGTCTACTCATTTCAATGAAAATAAAAATAATATGAAGATTAATTTTTTTAAACAAAAAAAAATTTTTGAACATTTAATTGCTCCTTGACGCTTCAAATATTCAAGGGAATAGAATGTTTAGTAAAATATTAGAGTGAAGGAAACAAAAATTCCACCCAATCTTTACTTTAAAAATAATCTGGGAATTTTTGTTTATAATCATTAGGGGTGGGAATATTCCACTTTCACCCTATTATTAAAGTACAGTATAACCCCTCTTATCCGGCCATGGATCAATCGGTCCTTGGATTAATCGGCCTAAAAATTGCATATATTTATCATACATTATTTTTATTATTACATATATTATAAATAAATTAAATTTCTTTGTATTTTAATTAAACTGTGCGGTTCAACATTAAACAATATGTTCGTTCAAATGGTGAAAAGGGAGGGGGAAGGAGTTCCCGAGTTTGTTTATGAGCTTGCTTCCCAGTCTATCTTTCTACTACATAGGCTTGAAATCTCTACATATTTACACTATAAAATGAGTTGTAATTTTATTTCTTATTTATGGCACCTGATTAATTTTTGAATGAAAATCAATTTATCACCGAACCTCGAATTAACCGTCCAGGGTGTGGATCCCAACCAGGCCGGTTAAGAGGGGTTCTACTGTAAATGAAAGGAAGTAAATGAGAAAGAAATATTTTTTGTCGCTTCATGGCCGTTTTGAGGACACACCAAACTCAACATTAGGATAAAAATAATGTTAGAATATTGTATTATAATAAATATAGTGAAAATTCCTAAGTTATTTAATAAATAAATCGTATATATAAAAAACCTGAGTTTTTATGAAAAACAATTTCCACCATCTCAATTGATATTTGGTCTGTTTTTTTTTTTTCCTAAGAACCCACTCTAAAATAATTGACTTGGATGGTTAGCAATTCCAAAATTTATACTTCTCATATCAATAAAATCTACATACAAATAATTTTAAGACTATTATGAAAAAAAGACCAAATTGAGATGAACGGTCAGAGCTGATACTTATAAAAGCCCATATATATACAATTTGAAATTCTTGAATGTATTTTTTTGTCGAACTCGTCAATGATTTCTATGAATATTTATTGTCATTCATTATTTTTGTACTGATAATAAGAGAGATCACCAGATGAAAATACTAATTTTACTTTCCGCCCTTTCAGACTTCCAGGGGAAAAATGTCAATCAATGATCTTAAATTTTTTTTAATCTTATTTGCATGTTCTGGGCATTCCAGATTTTTTGAATTGAAAAACATCCAATATTAAGAATATTTAATAACGATTCTCTGTTTAATGAATAATGATATTTAATAGCTGGATATATATTAAAGGATATGGAAGTGCAGCAAAAATAAAAGAGTCTCGATTATCTGTGAATGTTCACACGTTTCGGATTAAATTTATGTACAATTGAGAGAGAATGAATTCTCTATATTTTATTCTACTATGTATTCTATTTAATTAAATAATATGATGATATATCAGTTTAAAAGTTCCCACTTGATAGCTTTACCCTTAAGTATATGATTTAGTATAGTATTTTATGGTGTATAGTGAAATAATTTTAATGACCGAAAAGATAAAACGTAAGATCTGGTACAGATGATTTTATTTTACCTTTTAAAATTTAAAATTATTTCACCATTGACCATATTCTATACAATATACTTAAGGCTAAAGCTGGTGGGGACTTAATTGTGGCGCGCACTGTACTTATGAAAGTAACAAATTATAATAGTATAAAGACTTTTAAACTGATATATTATCATATTATTTAATTAAATAGAATACACAGTAGAATTAAATATCAACTATGTACTTAATTCTCTCTCAATATAATTGTTCACTGAGGATGGGTGAATAAATTTTACTCGAAACATCTGAAAATTCACAAAGAATCGAGAGTGTTTTATTTTGGCTGCCTGCATTTCCACATCCATTTTATGATTTTTTTTTTTTTTTTTTGTAATAAATACAACATTCCGGTCATCATTCTGAGCCCTTTTTCAAGTACACTTCATATATTGTACATGAAGAAGCCACATAATAAATACCTGAAATGTATTTAAAAATTAAATTTATTTATTTTTTTATATTTATTAATGACCTATGGTCCCACCATTTAGGTCAACATCTCAGATTGAATTACAAAGCTAAAGAATTAGCTGCGAAATATTCAATTCAAAAAATTGGAAGGTTTATTAAAAATTCCTGCGATTGGATTTATTAAAAAAAAAGATTTTTAGAGTTAGGTCGCGTTGGTTGTTGAGATTGACTGGACGTTTCGGCTCTCCTTTTGGAGTAATTTACAAGTGTTGAATTAATATGTTTTGGTTTTGGGAGACGCAAAATAAAAACGTTAATAATGCACCATCACTTTTAATCCATTAAATGTCACTAAAATAAGGGCCGAAATGTTGAATCAAACTGAATAACTAAGGGGGAGAAATTTTATATATAGATATATAAACAATAAATTTAGTTTAGTAAATTCTTATTTCGTCTTCTATTTATTATTACAGATTCAGTGGTTACTTAAAAAAAAAAAAAAGTTTTAAGAGAGGGTATGTTTTCAAAGTGTGCATTGGAAAAGTGATAAACGTTAAAATATATGCGATGCATTTAAAATGCAATCTTGCGTAAAGCGTTTAGATTGCTAACTAATGCTTTGAATTCGCAGGAATTCTTCCCCCCACTGCTTGCCACAATTGGGGGGGGGGAGTGGGATATGCAAACCCTAAGTGTTTACTTTTGTAGCCGAAAATTTACTTGTTTACCACCTTCTATGTATTTCATATACAAACTCGCCTATCGAATTTCTATTTGTAGTCGCGCTAGTGTGAAAAACACATGGCGTAGGTAATATGTGCATTCCACTGTAACATAATATCCTAAATGAGATAGTATAAATCTTCGAAAATAGCCTTAAAATATTGTTGAACGCGCATAGAATTCATCGACGTACAAAAAACGGATGTCTCTCCCCCTACTTTTTTTTCACCCCTTAAAAGATAGGAGTGGGGATATTAATCCGAAAAATAAAGATCAGTTTGGCAGCAACCAAACAAAAGATATCAATTTTTTTTTTTTTTTTTTGAGGGAGGGGGAGGATTTCCTCCTCTAAAAATAAATTTCATTTTAGTCGAGTATGAAATTTGTCGCAAAATTAAGATTAATAGTATTTCTTACTAGCCGCGTCACGCGCCTTCGACGGGCCCTCCTGATACGCAAAAATAAGTTTTTAAGTAAAAATAACATAGGAAGGATAAAAATTTAACTTTCTTTTTAATATTTATTTTAGTTTATATTATTAAAATATTATTTCTTATTTATTATAATATATTCCACACTAATTGAAAATTTTTTATATTAATTCCAATTCAATTTTTTAGTAAATTAAAAAGTCTTCTCTTTGGATTACTTTACCCTCTCTTATTTATATATGTAAATATATAGAGAAAGTATTGCATTCATTTCGAAAATTTGATGAAAATACATGTTTTGAGGCTCCCAAAAAAGTGGGTGTCTGTCTGTAAAGCATGATGGAAATGAACTCCAAGATTGAAATTTTATATTTAAAGTTAGATACCATGCTGAGTCACGAAAATAACCTTCTAACTAAAATCGGTCAAAAAATACAAATACTTTATTAACGTACTTTTTGAATTAAATATTTATTAATTCATATATCCGAAAAAATAAGGGTGTGCCGCCGGGAGTCGAACCACGGATCCTCCGATTGGTACTTTTTGAGTTTTTTTTTTTTTTTTTTTTTTTTTTTTTTTCAAAATTCGTTCAAACGATTTTGATTAAAATTCATAAAATAAATGTTTGAAGTAAACTTTACTCAATTTTGAGGGCAAAATGAAAATATACATTTTAATGATTATCTAAAAAATAATTGATTTGTGAATTTTAATCAAAATCGTTAGAGCGAATTTTGAAAAAATCTAAAAAAACTGAAAAAGTACATCAGTAAAGTACTAGTACTTTTTGGCCGATTTTAGTTAGAAGGTTATTTTCGTGACTCAGCATGGTATCTAACTTAAATATAAAATTTCAACCTTGTAGTTCATTTCCATCATGCTTTATTTTGAACACACACGCAGACAGACCCACTTTTCTGGGAGCCTCAAACGTGTATTTTCATCCAAATTTTCGACATCGAATTTTCGAAATGAATGCAATACTTTCTCTATATATTGACATATATAGGTAAGAGGAGGCAAAATGAGAATATACGTTTTGAAGAGCATCTTAAAAATAATTGATTTTTGAATTTTAATCAAAATCGTTAGAGCGAATTTTGGAAAATTCGGAAAAAAAAACTGAAAAAGTACAACACTAAAGTACTAGTGCTTTTTGGCCGAAAAGCTTCGAGTTACATCCCCGGGGGGTACCTAACTTAAATATAAAATTTCAACCTCCACTATGTAGCGAAAACTACTTTTTTTGGATTCAGGGGACCTCAAAACGTCTATATCATCAAAATCGAATTTTTGACATGAATCCAATACTTTCTCTCTATACACATATACATATATAAGAGAAAGTAAAAATCGAAATATTGTGAGTAGATTATTTAAGGGAAGTAAACAAATCTGCCTCATTTAATAAATTTTACGTCATTCACACTAATCCTATTATATTCTACGCGACAAAATTAACTAGAAATATTCATATTTTTAAAACAATAAATTTCAATTAAATATTTTTATTTTATAAAATATTTTTATGGCGTGTCGACTTCCTACCTGTAATTCCTCTTTGCATCTTCTCTCCTCATCAAGAGCCATGCGTTTCTCGTGTTTTTTGAAATATTTGCGTTTCGCTGCTTGCAAATTGAACCAGGTATAGGAGAAGGACTTGACATAGGGCAGCAGTGCCTCGATGAACGGGTGGAACTCATCCTGAAACAAATAAATAACATTCTTAGTTGAATTTCAAATTAATTATCTTAAAAAAAAAAAGATGAAGGCAAAAAAAAAATTTTTGATAAGATAATGATTAGAAACATCTATATTAAAGTGAAATTTGAAAAGTTAAGACCAAATATAAGGATGAGTTAATAAAAGAGAGAGATAGAAGAAGAAATGTCATTCTAGCTCCGGTAACTCGTGGTCGTCATCTACGTACTCATCAGGTGAGTAAAATAAATATTTAAAAGTTTCTTCTCTCGAAAATAAAATTAAGTGATGAGTTTTAAAACTTAGCCACGCCACAAACTAATGAAATAAATTTATTTATTTATAAATCTACTTTGATTGAATTACTTTTTGTAAATATTATATAAATTAAAAGATGCGTAGTTATTAGTTTCCATTAAATGAAAACCTAGGAGGAGTTTCTAAATGGACAGATGACATTATACACTGACATATATTTACACCGGAAAAGAGGGTGGGTGAAAGCATAAATTATGAAAGAAATAGACATTTATCGTCAAAAAATATTTATAAACTTGAAAAAAAAAAAATATCTGGTGTGAATAAACACACATCACAAAAGGTAAGAAAAGTAATGTGATGTGCTGTCACAACGGTGTCGACAAATTTTTATTTTCAAGATAATACAGTATATATACAGTATATCAGATCCCAAGAGATAAATATTGCAACAACAGTTTTTTTTTATTAGACCTGATGTTGAGAAAACAACTAAAAAATAATTTTTCAAGAGTGCTAGTGTGAGTGCTGGCACTCATGAGTGCTGGCGTGAATGCTGGAACTCATGAGTGCTGCCACTCTTGAGTGCTATAAATAATAAGTTTGGTTTATTTTTTTTCGTTTAGGGTTATTTTGTTAACACAAACTGCAATTTTTCAGGAGCTACTTTTTTGGACTCAAAACGTGTATTTTCGTTAAAATATAAGGACTGAATTTAGTTGTATTTTAATAAAAATAATACTCAATATATTTTCAATTATAAGAGAAAGTTTAACGAAACAAAAATAATAGAAAATTTCTCTATTAATAATCTATGTATAAGCCAAAATTGAAGGTAAATAATTAATCTCCTTCGCGGCTAACTTCATTAGATTTGACAAATTGTTGATAGCTTATGTTTGATCATATAGGCCTATATACTTTCTGTTTTTGCTAATATCAACTGATTATTATCCTCTATGTAGAATTTAGGAAGTTGTAAGAGTCATTGTTTATTATCCTCTATATTTAATAAATATTATTGTTGTTTGAATTAAGAGGGCTTCACACTGGAAAAAATTTTGAAGATGTCATCTTTGTGCAAATATTATAACTAGAGACCGGACAAAAAAGC
Organism: Euborellia annulipes; assembly: GCA_023213315.1. Taxonomy (NCBI): domain Eukaryota; kingdom Metazoa; phylum Arthropoda; class Insecta; order Dermaptera; family Anisolabididae; genus Euborellia; species Euborellia annulipes. The sequence continues at coordinate 15,103 of JAKCPI010012803.1, read as the reverse complement.
ATAAAAAAATGAAAAAAAAAGTGCTTAAAAAAGCATAAAAAACTTGAATAAAAAGTTGTTAAATAAGCATAAAAGATGAAAAAAGCATCTAATAAGCAATTTTTACTCATACCAATGGCATATACAAATTTTTTTTTAAAGAAACTAAATTAATTCCGCCCTGCGAAAATTTTTTTTTTTTTGCGGAACCAAATTTTTTCACCCTGCGGAAAAAATTTTTTTACAGGGCTGTATTTTTTCACACTGCGGGGTTTTTGGAAATTTTTTTTTTTTTTTGGGGGGGGCGGGCCCCCTCCCCCTTATATACGTCCCTGGTGTATGCGTGTGTGAATGCGAAAAAAGTTTTTTAATAAAAAAAAAAAAAAAATTATAAATATTCGTAAAATAAGTTCAAATAAGCACAAAAGGAAAAAAAAGCATGAAAACTCAAAAAAAGCAAAAAAAGCATAAAAAATGCAATCTCAATGCACTTAGTTTTTCCTAATTCGTATAGAAATTAAATTTCTAATGGCTGCTTATAAAATTCAGCAATAAGCATTTTGCTTAAAATCCGGTCTCTAATTATAACCATTGAAACTATGAGAAGAAATTTTGCACAAAAAATGGAGCATTCATTATTTTTTGGAGCGTTCGAAAGTTTTGGAAATTTTTGTAGAATCGTTAATATTTTGTCCTACCATCGCGAAAAGTTTAATCGACAATGAAAGGGTGTAGAATATTTTTGTGTAGTGTGAGAAGTCCACGACCATTCAATGTTTTACACAAAAATCAAATTCAATATTTTTTTACGAAATTTTGAGTGACAAGAAGTGAGGACCCATTTAAAAACGTGTTTATTTTATAAATTTCCCCCAACAAAAATGTCCAATTCACACTCATAATTGTCCAGCTCAAACTTTTTGTCCAAATTTAATGAAGTTCATTAACGACATTTGGTAAAGAGAACCTATAGTAGTAAACATGCTAGAAAATTTTAGCTTTATAACGCCATAAAGAAATGTAATTATATTTCAAAAGAATTTAATCATAGATAAAGGGCCTTATTTTATTTTTATTTTTGTGAATCGGGATCGGAAAAAAATAAAACAGCCTGATGAAAAAATAAAATTTCAGATCAAAGTTCGAAAATGATTGATACGGATAGTATGTTTTATAATTGAAACCAGCTTAAGTATCTTATCTCTAATAAAACCGACTAGGAAACGCCCAAAGACTTGTTTTCAATTAATAAGACTTTATTGGACGCACAAGAATGAAGGGGGCCAAAAAAAATTAAGGATATATTAAGATGAAAAAATTAATAATATTGAGGGTTCAAAAATAAAATAAAAAAAAAAAAGAATGGAAGGAAAGACTCAAAGAGTGGCAAGACGCAAACAAAACTGGCATTGCTTGGTATGCAAATGCCAGGGTAAGACGGATAATATATTAAAACTTGTCGGCCGTGAATATGTAATGTTTACCATTCAGCTGGTGAATGGAATAGACAAGAGCCTGTCGGATTGCGCACCTCCAAACATATCGACAACTCTTTTAAGTTATATTAATAATATAACATGTTAGAAATCTATTCCTTGGTTTTTACTTTCTCTTATCTATATATGTTAATATGTATTGAGAGAAAGTATTGGTTTCATGTTAAAAATTCGATGTCAAAATTCATGGAAATAGGAATGGCCCTAAATTCCAATGCAACAAAAAAGATTTTTTTTTTTGTTCACCTGTGTAATATTTATATTTCTGTCAAAAAAATTGTTTAAATGGAATTCTTTTTTTTAGCCAATTTTATTCTAATAATTAAAGGAAATAAAAGAACAATTTCAACATCAAATACAAGAAATAATACTGCAATTAAGAAAAACCGTGACGAAAAAGGTAATTTTTAAGGGAGCCTACACTCATATATGGAACTTAAATACATCGCACTATTCTGCCACCTTAAAAATATTTGGGAAAAAAGTTATATTAACCCCTACAAATATAACAATAAATTGAATTTCTGCATGTGTTCAATTTAAACCATGAATGAATTGAGCTAGGAGGTTGAAATTTTACATTAAGTTAGGCACGCCCCTGAGGCGTTGAAAATAAGCTTTTAATTAAAAGAGTGCTAGTACTTTACTGATGTACTTTTTGAGTTTTTTTTCGATTTTCTCAAAATTTGCTCCAACGATTTTGATTAAAATTCAAAAATCAATTATTTTTTTAGATTCTCTTTAAAATGTATAATCTCATTTTGCCCTTGTAATATTTTGAAGTACACTATACTCTTGTACTTTATAGGAAAGATAGGAGAGAGAGGTAACAAAATATAAATATTTTCCTATGTTTATAAATTTTACATCTTGAATTCAAATGTACAGTGAGGGTCAATATTAAGTCCCACCCATGCGTTTTCTACTTGTGATTATTTCATTGTTTAAAAAAAAAAATATTATTATTGGAAACTTCCATGATTCAAACCTAGAAAATTTCCAATAAATATTTTAATTTTCTTTTATAAAAACAATGAAATAATCACAAGTAGAAAACGCATGTGTGGGACTTAATATTGTCCCTCATTGTACCATATTGTCGGTCGGAAACTGAATATATGTCAACACAAAAATCTCGACATCGAATTTTTGACATGAATCCAATAATTTTTCTCTCTATATATAAATATACATATATAGTTTATTAGTTATTAATTATTCGAAACATTAAAATAAATTTCTCCTTTTCATATCAATACATTCAGGAAAACAATGAATTTATATTTTAAGAAAAAAATTTGGTCATTCCAAGGTGGCTCCGAATATTTTTAGAACAATAAGGGAATAAAAAAGTCAAGTAAAACCTTTGGTTTTAAACAAATAATTTACTAAGAGTAAAAAACACCCTGTAAATATCTCAGCTATAAAAACTTTTATATGTTTATTTGTATATTTTTTTTTTTAGATGAAAATACTTTAAACTTTTTGAATAAATGCGAGTCGTTTATTTTATATGATAAGTAAACTCGAAAAAGAAATAGAAATAGACGAATATTTCTTTTGATAATATTAGTAATTAAAAATTTAATTATTATATAATTTATATAAACAAAGATTTGATTGATTTCATGAATCAAATTTTTTTTTTGCTATTAGTATAAATTTCATTCTAATTTTGTAAGGCATTTGATTATACTTTACATATCCCCAGGCGATTTTTTTTAAGTCTGTTCAAATGAATGAATTCTAATCTGCGATGGACCAACCTTTAAATGAATTAAAACGAAGGCCGTTTGTTAAAATATGCCAATAATTAATTAGACCACATTTTATTTTGATTAGGAAAAAAAAAAGAAAAATTTCTTTTAGAATATTAACTTTTCAACGCCTGCGTAAAATAAAATAAAAATAGAATATTATATAATAACCGGTGCAAAAGACATGTTAATTATCAAGAGAGATCTTTTTAAATTTTTCATTGTCATATGAATAGAAATCCATTGTAAATTTTTTTTTTTAAATAATAATTAGATTGCTTTATTCTCGTTTCAAGTCATTAATAAAAATGATATCAATAGAACAAATTTTTTTCTTAAATTTTAATCGGATTAATTTGTCTTTTTGTGTTATTGATTATCAAATCGTTATTTAAATTTAAGGACAGATGAGAGTGACCTTTAAATTTGTATCTCAAATTTTTGATGTTATTTGAAATGAAATGAAAATTTCTTAATATTTTTTTAAATCTCTAATTAAACTAATTAAATTTAAAAATAATTGTCGATTTTTTAAATATAAAAATCTGGTGTGTCGCATACAACTTGAGTTTTATTCTAATTGAAAATTGTGTTCTCTGCTTGTCCTACCAGAGTTTTTTTTTTTAATGTATAAAATGTTCCAAAGGGGGCCGGCCCCCTTTTGAATCGAAATTTACATGCAAATCCCCATAGGGATTTAACATTGGCTCCATGGAAGGAAAAGCCGGAAAATTAATTTGAAAAATTTAAAATACTACATCATGAAGCATTCTTCTGTGATTAAACAATTTTCAAGAAAAATTTTACTGATATTCTTTTTAAAGAGCATGTAAAAAAAAGCTGATTTATGAATTTTAATCAACCATTTATATTCTGTTACCATGGCAACCATTACTCCCAGTGGCGTCGAGGGAGGGGGGCAAACATTTTTTTCTTAAAATTTACTTACAAATAGATACTCAAATTTGGACAAAATTGTTTAATTTTGTACAGTTTGTATACTCGTAGATGTATTTTGGAGTATTTTATTTAAAATAATATAATTTTATAAAAATCAGAGCCCTTGAGGGGGGGGGGCAAATGCCCCTGCCTCCCCCCAAATGACTTCTATCTTTTTCCTTTGAAGTACAAGAGTAAAGTGTGCTTCAAATAATTTTCAGGACAAAATGAGAATATCCATTTGAAAGACCATCTAAAAAATAGTTGATTTATGAATTTTAATCAAAATCTTTAGAGCCAATTTTGAGAAAAAAACTGAAAAAGTACTTGAATAAAATACTAGTACTTATTGGCCGATTATGTTCAAAAGCTGGCACCTGCCAGAGGGGTACCTAACTTAAATATAAAATTTCAACCTCATAGTCATTTATGCTTAAAATCGTTACACAACCACAGACCAATTTGCGGGACTCACTTTTTTGAACTCACAAGGAGAGTACACGGTTGACTCGTCACCGATTTTGATCTCCTTTTATTTGGTGAATCTATACTGAAAAATATTTGTATTCTGATCGAACTTTTCGTCCAATGCGCCCTGTAACAATTTTTTTTCTCATCTGAAATTTTAAAATCTGAATAGGATTGTTATAAGGCTCAAAGAAAAGCATATAAACAACAACAACTGATAGCGTAACGGGTAGAGGAGAGGGTTAGTAATCCAGGAATCCCAAGTTCAAAACTTGGGTTGTCATTTTTTTTTTTTTTTGTATTATTTATTATATAAAAAATAAATATTATATTATATTATAAAAATATTTTATTTATATTTGCGACATATTTATTACATATTTATACAGAAAACAATAAATAATAAGTCAATTAGATATATAAATGAATAATTCAGGGGCGTATATAAGGGGGAGGTCGAGGGGCCGAGGGCATATACCGTACATATATAGGAATATAGAGCCAATAATGGGTCTCGCCCCCCCCCCCGAAATGTTTGCGCAACCCCATAGCGCGAAAATGTTGGCTCCACAAAAGAGGAAATGTTCCGCGAACGGCACATGAAGAAAATTTTGGTTTCGATGGTGGCAAAAACTTTGCGTCTCTAAAAAAAAGGTAATATTTTTTCGGACATATATACAATATATCTAATTGATTTATTATTCATTGTTTTCTGTATAAATATGTAATAAATATGTCGCAAATATAAATAAAATATTTTTATAATATAATATAATATTTATTTTTTATATAATAAATAATACAAAAAAAAAAAAAAATGACAACCCAAGTTTTGAACTTGGGATTCCTGGATTACTAACCCTCTCATTTACCCGTTACGCTATCAGTTGTTGTTGTTTATATGCTTTTCTTTGAGCCTTATAACAATCCTTTTCAGATTTTAAAATTTCAGATGAGAAAAAAAAATTGTTACAGGGCGCATTGGACGAAAAGTTCGATCAGGATACAAATATTTTTCAGTATAGATTCACCAGATAAAAGGAGATCAAAATCGGTGACGAGTCAACCGTGTACTCTCCTTGTCAGGGAAATTCAAAACATGTATATCCATCAAAATCATGACATCAAATTTTTGACATAATAGCAATACTTTCTCACTATATATTAGATATATAGGTAAGAGAAAGGAAAAAATAAGAGTGAAGGTGTAAAAAGATTGAAAATTGGAGAAAAGAGAATACGAATACGAAGGCCAAAATAAATAAATTTCTAAAAAATTTGACTCCACCTTTCAAACATAAAAAATTTGATTTTTGAAAAGTAGTTAGCAAGATCAAGGAAACAACACAAAGTTCAAAGACCTATTAATTAAAAGAAATTATTTACAACTATGGAAGAATAATATTTTTTTGAGGGGACCGTGTGGCTTGGAGCCTAAACTCGAGGCTGAGTTTACGACCTTCAAGGCAGCCTGCAGACCTTGACCCTGGTGACCTAGGTTCAAATAACACGTGCTCCGAACTGCGACCTGAGGACGGCGACACCAAGCAGGAAACCAACTTTTTTTCAGGTATTTTAAACTCTCAGGTACAGTGACTTCCATTATAATTTCAATTATTCTTCAAACGTATTTAGGTCATCTCTCCAAAATTCCAAACAAAACGTTAATACAAAATCAAATTGTGAATGAAAAATGTTTTGTATTAATTAAGAAATAAATCAATTAAAAATTTTTATTTACGTATTTTGACTTTTCAAGTGGACGGACCTACATCAACTAACTAATATGCAACCTGGCATTCTTCTGTAATTATCTGGAGGAGATTGCAGTAGGAATGCGAACCCGGTCCGCCCAGTAACCGATTGGGAGCGGTCTTGTTCTTGGTCTCGGTCTCGGTCTTGGTCTCGGTGACCTTGCCCATTAGGCCATCTCCTTTCGGGAAATATTCTCCAAGACGACAAGGTTAGCCACTTGAGAGCTAATCGCTTCATTAGAGGCCCTACACTCATTTCCTAATCGCGGGACTCGAACCCCCACGGTATAGAATCATAAAAAATCTAAAAAATCTGGTGTATAAATGTTGACTGCTTGAAATGAATTTTTAAAATTTTAATCTCATATTTGAATATTTTATACACAAAATTTTATAATTTGAAAAAAATTTTTTGAATGTGTATTATTTATTTATAAATAAAACTATTCTCTCTTCAGAATTAAAAAATTTAATGGAACTCAATGCATAAGTATATTTATTAATAAGTATTCTCTGACCTCCCCAGAATAACAAGCATAGTTACTTGCTTACAACTGTCCGTGTTGTCTATAGGCGTATAAATAATAACAATAGGCTGCTCTAAAAAAAGACAGCGTAGTTCAAATTATGATTCTAACATGGGAGTTTTTAATTATAGATGACATTTTTGTTATTAATTATTTATTAAAAATATAAAGACTGTACAACTGAAAAAGTACATGATCGCAATACTTTCTCACTATATATTTCATATATAGATAAGAGAAAGTAAAACTGATTCAATGATGCAACTTCACTTTTTCCATTTCTCAATACCCCCTTTATGCTAAATAGGGTATTTATTTATCGTTAAATTTGAAACAAAAAAAATTTATTTTTTTATTTTTTTTAGAATCCAACATTTGTTACACCTTGTATTTAAAATATCAGATTATAATCAACATTCTGATTATTATCAAGCAACCAATTTGGCATCACTACTTGATTTTTAAAAACAAAAAAAAAATTGAATTTATATTCTGAATATTAGTAAATAAAAATATTAAAATTCATTTTTATTTCTATATTCTTCTTTATTTTATTCAATTTACATTTATTTATCCAATTATTAAGAATCATATTTGAAAAGTTTTAATATTATGAATAAATAGCCAAAATTGAATTGGCTACAAATCAATTTAAATAAATAGGGACGGGGTGTCTAAATGGCCTTCGATGCCGAAAAGACTTTAAATAAAAAAAATCTGGTGTGACTGGTCGCACAGCACACAACTACTCTACCATCGAAAGTTGTGTTCTGTGCTTGTCTCGCCAGATTTTTTGTGTCGACATATATTTACCATGGGAAACATAAACATTTGCACCCTGAGCAATTTGAAAGACGCCTACTGTTAGGCAGCCCAATTGACTCACCACTACATATGCAGTGTCTGTGTGAATTTACCTGAGGTAGGGTTTGAGGGTCTTTTAGGATAGACCATAAACCATCCCTTTGGACAATAAATAAATTTTAAATAAAGAATTTGCGAATTCCTCTTCTAGACACCGAAAAAAAACTTAAATTCAATTTTTAGCTTTTAATGTTTGGTTTTGTTTAATTCGTACAGGGGTTGGAGAAAAAAAAAAAAAAAAAAAAAAAACTCAAAATGTGTGTACGTTTTTCAGTATCTCGCTTATATCTCTTAAACTAAGCATATTTTGTGCACTCCCCCATAATAAATTAGAAAGAGTATAAAATTTGGTTGATAAAACGAATTTTCAGACCAAATATTAACCGAGATTCGGCTGATCAAAGTTTCTTTTTTTATTATTAATTATTAATTAAATGGTTTTATTTAACTTACTCTTTCAAGGTCACCAAATTTATGGCTTTGTTAAGGACACTTCCCGATGAGCTAGAGGTGTGAAATTTGATATTTAAGAGTCATTTTTGATGACGCAAATTGTGAGTTTGGTTTTACCAAAATGGACCAAACTAATGTGGTACTTTATTTGAAACCCTTCGTGAATTAATGTAATTTCAAAAGACTTCCCGATGGGCTAGAGGTGTGAAATGTAATACTTAAGAGTCATTTTTGATGACGCCACTATATGGTGGTTTTGATCAAAATAGACCAAATTAATGTGGTACTTTATTTGAAACCCTTCGCGAATTAATGTAATTTCAAAAGACTTCCCGATGGGCTAGAGGTGTGAAATGTAATACTTAAGAGTCATTTTTGATGACGCCACTATATGGTGGTTTTGATCAAAATAGACCAAACTAATGTGGTACTTTATTTGAAACCCTTCGCGAATTAATGTAATTTCAAAAGACTTCCCGATGGGCTAGAGGTGTGAAATGTAATACTTAAGAGTCATTTTTGATGACGCCACTATATGGTGGTTTTGATCAAAATAGACCAAACTAATGTGGTACTTTATTTGAAGCCTCACGCAAATAAGGCCCTATTAACTATAGTTTTGAATTTTGATATTTACGAGTCATTTTTTTATGATAATGAATAATTTTTCAATTGAACCAAATCAATACAGGCCAAACTAATGTGGTACTTTATCATATTGATGATTTTTGATAAGACGAAAAGACTAAAAAGCTTAAAATAAAAATAAAATAAAAAAAAGATTTTTTAAAAAATGCTTTTATTTAAATTGAACTAAAAAGAGAGAAATAAGAAAGAAATAATTTACTTGTTCTTGTTAAAATTTTTTAATATTTATGACTTAAAATAAAAGCGTGGGGCGCGAGCCTAGGAATCACTTCGAAGCGCCCCACGCTTTTATTTTAAGTCAAATATTAAAAAATTTTAACAAGAACAATTAAATAATTTCTTTCTTATTTCTCTCTTTTTAGTTCAATTTAAATAAAAGCATTTTTTTAAAAATCTTTTTTTCATTTCGAGATACTTTGGACTTTTTTCAGTTTTTCGCTTATATCTCGGAAACTAAACATATTTTGTGAATTTTAATACATAACAAAGTTGTAGAGCATTAAATTTGCTAAGATTGGGTTAATAAATCGAATATTTAGACCCAATATTAACCGAGATACGGCCGATTAAATTTAGACCAAGTTCCTCGAAATGTAAAACAAACAGAACATTTGATCGGCCGTAGCTCGGTTAATATTGGGTCAAAATACGCGTTTTAATAACGAAATTTTAGCAAATTTAATGCTCTACAACTTTGTATTGTACTCTGGTGCACAAAATATGCTTAGTTTATGAGATAGAAAACAAAATAACAATTGAAAAAAGTTCTAAAATTTTGAGGTTTTTGCAACCCCCTCTCCCACTCCCCCCAAGTTAATACAGGGTCCTCGAGGTCAAAAACTTTGGATAGATCCTAGAGTACCCCCCAAATAACCTGTAAAAATTTCTACAAGCAAATGGTGGCTCAACACATTATTAATAAATAAATATTGCGTTGAGGATTCTTGCCACATATTTAAAGATTATTATTATATCCTTTGGGAAAAACTATCTTTAAATAAATAAATATTGTCTATATGTTCGGTGTTCATATTATTTTGTCTCATAGGCGTAGCCGGGGGGGGGGGGGTTGGGGTTCAAACCTCCCCCTCCCCATAGGACCCAAGGCATGACTAGATATTTAAGATATATAATACAAATTAAATTTCATATAGGGTAAGAGAAAGTAAAATATTGATAATTTACTCTAGCTAAAAAAAAAAAAAAAAAAAAAAAAAAAACGATTTATAAATACCCTAAAAAAAATATTTGAAAAAATTTTCTTAAACCCCCCCCCCCCCATCCAAAATTTCTGACTACGCCTATGTTAACTTTGATCAAAAAATTTATTTTTTCCCTTTATCTTTAGTCTAGGTGAAACGAAAATTTCATATACAGAAGCTTATATAATATAATTAGAAAAATCTGGTGTGACTGGCGCACAGCACACAACTTTCTCTTACCTTCGGTAATCGAAAGTTGTGTACTGTGCTTGTCACACCAGATTTTTTGTGTCGACATATATTTAGTTCCCGATAGTACGGAACATTTGAATTCAGATGTAAAATTTATAAGTATGGGAAAATATTTATATTTTGTTACCATGGCAACCATTTCTACTATCTTTCCTATGAAATACAAGAGTAAAGTGGTCTTCAGAAGATTTCAATCGCAAAATGAGAATATACATTTTAAAGAGCATCTAAAAAATAATTGATTTTTGAATTTAAAAAAAAATCGTTGGAGCAAATTTTGAGAAAATCGAAAAAAACTGAAAAATTACATCAGTAAAGTACTAGTACTCTTTGGCCGATTTTGATTAAAAGCTTATTTTTCCGGTCCCGGGGGGTGTTTAACTTAAATATAGAATTTCAACCTCGTAGCTCAATTCCTTCATGCTTAAAATTGAACACACACACACACACACACACAGACAGACAGACCATGTCGCGAAAACCACTTTTTTGGATTCAGGGGACCTCAAAACGTGAAGATCCATCAAAATCTCGACATCGAATTTTTGACATGAATCCAATACTTTCTCTCTATATATATATTACATATATACATAGGTAAGAGAAAGTAAAAATGTTACCTTTTAAAAATATTTTAATCTGGTTATTAATAAATCCATTCTTGGTAAAAATACGCATTATGTTCACTTAATAATTGCTATTATTATATAGGAACTATAAATTTAACACATTTAAATACACTTAAATAGTATGACTCATTAGTATCCCGTACGTATATTACTTTCTCTTACCCTATATATGAATTATATAGAGAGAGAAAGTATTGTTTTTAATTGCATTGAAACACAAACCCTTAAATATCCCAATTTAAGTATAAGTAGACTTGAGCCACTTTCAAAATGAAAGGCTCATTTTTTTATAAATCGCCTGCTGAGAGTCATAGTTGCAAAGTCCAAAATTCAACAATTCGAGAAAATGGGGGGTTTGAAAGTTTTATATTGATTGGTTGATGTTGAGACTTTTTGCGCGCATTAGCTCTTGAGGGCATTAGAGCCACCCGCCACGGTTTTGAAGAAGCGAAAAGTTTAGTTCAGTGGTTCCCAACCTGGGGGCGATCCCCCAAGGGGGGATTGGGTTTTCAGGGGGGCGGTAAATAAGCGGGGGGGCGATTGGGGGGGGGCGATGAGTATTCAAAGGGAGAAAAATTATTAGTTTACTAAAATTAAAAAAAATAAAAATCAAAGAGACAAATATCTTATTTACAGGATGGTCAGGATAGAAGAAGACAAAATATTATCATAAAAATAAAATAGTCTGAAGATAATTCCAATCTAGAATTGAAAAGTCACTTTTAGCTCAAATCTTAAATTTCAATTAAAAAAAAATCATTTTCTTGAACTTTTTTCCTCAGGGGGCCCGGGCCCTTTAAGCTCAAATCAAGTTTGATCTTTTTCACGACTCAGGATAGTTAAAAACGCACATTTCAGTGGCTAATTTTCAAAAAAATTTTCCATACCCCCAGACCCCTCCGCAAATCCTCTGTCCTCGATAAATTATTGTAACTCTTTGATTAGAAAATTTTGAAAAAAATTTTATATAACTTTATTTAAATAAATATTGTAAGCTATGTATAACTATTTCAAAAGTTGTGTCAAAAACTGTGTAAAAAATTGTTGGCATGAAGGCCACAATAGCCTTTTACATACTAAAAAAAGTTTGTTTTTTTTTTTTGGGGCCCTGTCTATAGGCCTACGGTAATAAAATTGTTTAAAATAATAAAACTGCTTTATTATTTACACTTTACTTCAAATTAAAATTAGGCATACAATGAAAATGTAAAGGAGGGGGGGCGATAGGTGTTAGTCAACCTCCAGAAAGGGGCGATGGGTCAAAAAAGGTTGGGAACCACTGGTTTAGTTAAACATCTTAGATAAATAAATATCACAGCAACATTACAATATTACATATATCATCGTGATATTATAAAATATAAGTCCATCATAACTTATACATTTAAATATCTGGGCAACAAATGAATAGGCAGAATTAATGGATTTTCAAAGTCTTAAATGGCCTAAGTTGCCGAAAAGACTGTGTGAATGTGAGTGGGAATGAGAAAAAAGAATGAATGTTTAAAAAAAAAAAAAAAAATTTACATCTGAATTCTAATATACCGGTATCAGCGGAAACTAAAAATATGCCAACACGAAAAATCTGGTATGACAAGCACAGAACACTACTTTTGATTACCAAAGGTAAGAGAAAGTTGTGTGCTGTGCGATCAGTCACACCAGATTTTTTTCTTAATAAGAATATTCTAACGCCCGAGATATATTATTATAAAGGTCTATAGATATCGGAGAAATTTTAATAAAAATTGGGATAGTAGGCGTCTTTCAAATGGCTCAGGGTGCAAGTTTCGTTCAAAATTTGAAATAAGTTAATTTTTTTCCAAATAACAAGATGAAATTAAAAAAAAAAGTTTAAATATTGAGATAAAAAAAAGGCTACGCTATATTGCTGAAAAGAGGTGGTTTATGGTCTATACTAAAAGACCCTCAAACCCTAACTCAGGTAAATTCACACAGACAGTGCATATGTAGTGGTGAGTCAATTGGGCTGCCTAACAGTAGGCGTCTTTCAAATGGCTCAGGGTGCAAATGTTTATGTTCCCCATGGTAGTTTCCGGTTGTACATTAAAATTCAAAATGTAAAATTTATAAACATAGAAAAATATTTATGCAACTATTTCTCGTATCTTTCCTATGAAGTACAAAAGTAAAGTGTGCTTCAAACAATTTTGAGAACAAAATGATAATATACATTTTATAGAGCATCTAAAAAATAATTGATTTAAAAATTTTATAATCAAAATTGTTAAAGCGAATTTTGAGAAAATCTAAAAAAACTGAAAAAAGTTCATAAGTAAAGTACTAATGCTCTTTTGCCGATTTTGTTCAAAAGTTTCGTGTTACGTCTCAAGGGGATACCGAATCCAAATACTAGCCGCGCCACCCGCATTCGGCGGGCTTCGCACCTAGCCGGGGACAACGCCCCCGTGGAGGCCCCGCCTGCGGCGGACCCTCGCCTTTTCTTAATTATGAAAATTATTACTATTCGAATCCAGTGCCTGCTTAAGGATTTATTTACATTCAGAGAATACACAAATGGAAAGAATACATAAATATTTCTCTATACATTTCTTATGAAAGAAATCGTAACTTTAGGAATTGATAACACAAAAAGTTATCGGAATTTCGGGATGAAAATAGTTTTCCTGTAATCCCTAGAAGGTCCTCTTTATGCATAAAAAAATTTCGGTTTCCAAAGGGAATTTTCCCAAATAGAGCGTGAAAGACGGACAGACAGACGGACATTAGCGAATTATATAAATAGATTCTTTATATATTGGGAGTTAAGAATATGCTCCACTTCCCTCTCCTCATGCGCCTAATTCTCTCTTTAGGGACGCGTCTAATATTATCTTCCCACCTGCATAGAAACTTTTTTTTTTTTTCGTATTAAGTGACCCCAAGCTTAAACTTCGAAGAGGCCCGTTGGAAAAAAAAAATTCATTATGAAAGATTGAATCTTTTTATACAAAACTCATTTAACTTTGAATATTTATTTTTTAGATTTAATTATCCTAACAAAAAAGAAATAATAGTATTCTTACATTCCTCCGTCTTTTACGGTCTAATAAATTTTTATAAGAATTTTATTTTAGATTTGATTGAAGGACAAATGATTTTATTTATTGTCAGTAAAATTTTACGAAAATTAGATTTTTGTAGAGAAAAGCAAAGAAATAATAGTCTAAGTTTTTTTTTTTAAATTATTCATTATAAAATGGACGATATATCTACTATATGTATCCAAATAAATTGGATTTGATGATCTATTTCAAAATCATTCTCAATTTTCTATTTTTTTTTTTAAATATAGACTCTATTAATAGATCTATTGTAATTTAATAAGACTGAAATGATATTTTAAGCAATGCTTAAAAAAAAATTACAACAATAAATAAATAATTATGGAATTTTTTTAATTTAATCACATAGTTTAAAGCTAAAATAATTATGTGGTAAATAAATTACTGAAAGATAGGGGAAGGTATTCTCTGTCTCTTGGAGCAGAGGATGATGTGTCGCTTCACGAGTGATACAATAATTCTGAAAATTAGTATATAAAAATAGTAAAAATTCAAGTTTATGGCTGTGGAGAATTAATCAGAATCCGAAATAACTTTGCAGCCAAAAGCTTAAATAAAAAATTTTTCGCCGAAGTTTCGGTCACAATCACGACCCCTTCATCAGGGAAAATATTGTTAGTTATGCACGTCCATAGGTATTTTAATGTCTATTAAAATCATATACAATTTTTTTTTTTTTTATTTGATATGTACAAAAATTATCATTTACTACTACTCGGGGGTCTCTTATTCAATCAGAGGATTGAGACCCCGAGTTAAAAAAGAAATTGTATATGATTGTAATAGACATTAAAATACCCAAGATCGTGTATTTGGCTCTGATAGAGGTCGTGATTGGCGACTGTATCGGCTGACGAAAAAAAAATAAGATTTTTTAACTAAGTTCCTTCGCGATCCTTATTCAAATTCATTTTTATTTAATATAATGTTTTAATAAACGATATCAGTTGTCAAAAAGACTTAAAAAAAAAAATACGAATATATTGTTCGCTGGAAAAACTTATCGAATGATTTGGTTAATT
Organism: Euborellia annulipes; assembly: GCA_023213315.1. Lineage (NCBI taxonomy): Eukaryota > Metazoa > Arthropoda > Insecta > Dermaptera > Anisolabididae > Euborellia > Euborellia annulipes. The sequence continues at coordinate 27 of JAKCPI010012803.1, read as the reverse complement.
TGGTTGCCTACCTTCCAGTATTCAAAC